>MDKH01221409.1:0-61507 GCA_005239495.1 Nicotiana undulata | reverse complement strand
AGGAAAGGCAATTCCAGGTCCGCTTGACCGGGGTCCTCCGGTTGAGTGCCGGTCGTGTCCCTCTGTTTTGGGGCGTGACAATTAGAACTACGAAGGCCGCCTCGAGGGACATGTAACTTTTGTTTTGAGGACATGCCTATTTCGTCTCCTATCTTCGGAGATTAATATTCTGATGTTTCAGTTGCAGAGAAGGACGGAGGACTTGTAACGCCTCTGGGGAAAAGTTGTCCAGGCCAATCACGAGTGCAATGAGCTAAGGGCTCAGATAGATGCCCATGTTGCAGCCAAGAAGAATGCTCTGGCCAAGGCTTCCGCCCTCGAGGTGCAACTCCGGAATGCTTTGAAAACAACTCAGTGCAGACGAGAATGATTGTAAGGCTCGAGTTTGATCTTTTGAAGATGAAGGCCGAGGTCGTGGATGCCCGGGCTGAAGCTGAAGAGATTCGAGCTAATGATGACAAGAAAGTGGCCGTCTATTTAAAAGACGTTGCCGATGCTCGAACCGAGTTGAGAGGGACTTCTGACAGGGAGAGCAGGAGCAATGACTATGCCCGATGCATATCCTAGAGGGAAACCCTCGAGGAGATCCACTCTAGGGGCTTTGATATCTTGGAAGAGATAGAGCAGGTCAGAGCGGATGAATGCGACGCCAAATTCCTCGTGTCCGATTCTGAGGATATGAGGAAGAGATCGATAGATCCGCAGTCCCCGAGGGGAAAGTAGACTAGGCTTTCCTTTTTTTCTTTGTATAAGACTCCCTTCGGGAGCATTGTTAATGTATATTTGTAATACATATATATGAAAAATACTTTGATACTTCCAATTTGCTTGTATCTATCTCTTTTTTTGGCTTGAATGTCGATATCTTGTCCGATGAATTGGACTTCTAGGTGAAAAAACCCTTAGGTTTACAGATCGGCCTTGAGGCTTGTTAGGTTGGACCGTAGGCTCTTATCTCGGGAGGTGTCGCTCGATGGCTGAAGTTTCGAAGTCTTTTTATTGTTGGAGCTGATATTATCGAAGCTCTTTTGCTTATGCCGAGGGTAGCATGATTAATTGATTTTTTTCGAAGTAAGTTCGAAGTATTTGTGATTATATGGCGATGGTCGGGCGTCCCCGAGTCGCGTTAGTTTGGCCGGAGCCTTATGACCATAGTCATTGTGTTTGGCCGAAGCCTTATGGCCGTAGTCATTGTGTTTGGCCGTAGCCTTTTGACCGTAGTCATCGTGTTTGGCCGTAGACTTTTAGTCCCCGAGTGAGGTAGCCTCGACGTCTATATCGAGGGTATGCCTTTTTAGGGGTCTTACAAGTTCGAATATATAGCCTTGGCTTTAAAATCGGGATTATGCCTTTTGTAAGGTCTTATAATT
Source organism: Nicotiana undulata (assembly GCA_005239495.1). NCBI lineage: Eukaryota > Viridiplantae > Streptophyta > Magnoliopsida > Solanales > Solanaceae > Nicotiana > Nicotiana undulata. The sequence goes on along the minus strand of MDKH01221409.1, from coordinate 60,137 downwards.
TTGACATGCCTTACTGAGGTCTTACAATTTTGATATTGCCTCTTGGAGGTCTTACATTGTTGGTAATGCCTCATGGAGATCTTACATTTTTTTATCATGCCCGGGGGTCTTACAAATTTGGCGTTGCCACATGTAGGGCCTTTCGGGCTCGAGGTTGCCCGCTATGGGTCTTATAGCCTCGAGTTTTTGATAGCTCGATGGGTGACAGTCGACGATAGTCCCCGAGACATTGAAAGTTTTGTCTTTGGAGTCGTTCCTTGTAAACTCGATGTTGCCTTATTGAGGGTTGTTGAACTCAAAGTATCCAGCCCTGGGGTCTTACGACTTCGAGTTTTTGGTGTGAGTCCCCGAGTGTTCGGGAACTTCTTGGCCTTTGGGCCGTTTCTTGTGAAAATAGCAAACCTTTTTGAAAACGCAAAGCTTTTGGGGATAAAAGATATTCCTCTGATTACTTGGCACAAGTATACATTGTTTTTGTCGTCGAGGGTTCGATTATTCTATGCGGACATGGTTCATTCGACCGTTTGGCCCGATACATCATTATCTTATCGAGAGCCTCTTTGACTCATTTCGACTTCTCCGAGGAGGTGATCTCCCGGGGGAATGTCCCCCCTGTATTCACTACTACAAAAATTACTTTTAGTGGCCATTATTTAACGGCAATAAATTAATTGCCAGTAATTCATTTCTTACGCTAAATTATTACCGGCAAATGAGCATTAGCCATAAAAAATCACAGGTAACATTTGGTCATTAGCCATAATAGTAGGAGTAGTAGATAGCCAATTTATTCTTCCCTCAAAATATTTTCATTTTGCCACCTATAACATTTGGTCATTCCCTCCCATTTCTTCCCTAAAATTAAGAAAAGACTCTCCTCTCTCAAATTGATGATCCAGTTGAAAAAAATTGCATCGCCGCCAACCAAGTACCAACTCATCTATTTCTCCATTACAAACCCCAATTTATCGCGATCTCAACATTGTCGGCCACCATTTCCAGGTAACCCAGCGTGTCTCTCTCAACTCTCTATCTCTATTCTGTGATTTTAATTTGATGCGATTCTATTTGATAGATTAAGTGAGAAAACATAGAGAAGGGAACTAGATTGTGTTTAGAGGAATTGAAGGTTGATGAAATGAGGAAAAAGTTGTAGATTAATTTTTTATGACCTAATCTTAGTGTGGGGGAGATGGAGGCGGTGATAAGGTTGAGTTACTCCTGCAGATTTGGTATCTAAGCATGTTCTAGGGTTCACAAATTAGAAACCCTTGATAAATTGGAATGTAAACTAAAAATTTCAGAATTGATGTGTGGATTACTTTTTCTTCCTTTGCAATAATTATACTAGTAAATTACTTGTCACTCATCATTTTGACTTAATTTTATATCATATGCACTATCAATAGAATTAGATTCTTAAATAGTTTTTGGTAGTAATTACACTATTATTATGAAGAGTATATCGAAATAGAATGGTAATTTAGTTGTTCTGTCCAAACAATTCTAATAATTTTTTCAAGTGAATGTATTGATATTTTCAAGTGAATATATTAATCTTTTTTTATTGGAAGTAGTGGAAGACTAATGATTTACTTATTTACTATTGCACTTTAAATGATTTTGTACTGAGAAAGATTGGACCTTAGCTTTTTAGGTGTTTAAAATGAATTGGAAGATCTATTTAGTTTTGACAAGTTGGAAAAGGAAAACTAAAGTTGGGAAAGCAGATAAATATTTTTCTTGCTCACTCCAAAAGAAATCTACCTGATATTTATATGCTAAAGATTTTCATTCTTTCTATTATTTAATAAAATGAACGTCCTGGGATTCATCCGGACGATAAATTTGCTATGTGGATACATGACATAGCTGATATGAGTTGTGGTAATTCATGTCTATGTAATGACATGGTGACACTGATATTTTAACACTTAGTCTTCAGATAAGTTAAAATAAAAGATATTCTCTCAATTGTTTTAGAAGTTGTTTCAATTAATGAGTAACGTACTAGCTGATAGTTGGCATCAAGCTTATGTGGTAAGCATGAATCACAGGTGACCTTAAGATAGCAGGTTGGGACCCTTCCTCCGTTAGATCTTCTCAATTTCTATGAATTGTTTGAGAAATAGCAGAATGATTGTTTTCTTTATAAAATCAATACTATTTTGAACAAATATTTAACAGGAAAGTACCATGGTTATGATAGGTAAGTAGACAATACTGTAGTTCAGATTTCTCTCTTTTTTTTGTTTGGTTGTGAGATAAAAATTTTCTTGATGGAATCAAGAGTAAATCACTCTACTTACATTCTACTATATTCAAGCTGATTTTGGATTGATGATTGTACTTTAATGGAAAAATTCAGTTTTATTTTTTCTTACATGATGATACACTTTATGTGCATATATTCTGAAAACTATATTGGATTGATTGTTGGACCTGAATGAACATGCGACTGACATGAGCATCTTATTATCATGTATCTGTAGCTTCTTGTCTTTGTAGTTTGTACCATTTCAAATCTATGTAAAGAATAAGGTTTATAAATCTGATGGAAAAACATTTCATATGGCATGAACTTGCAGCTTTAAACCAGTTTAGGGTGTTTTATTTTGCTACAACATGTATACATCATGGACTGTAATCGTACCAAGATGTACAGATATCCTTAGACACATAAGCATACAACATATAAGTATAAAATGTGAATCTGTTCAGTTCCTTAAGGATCTTATATGGTTTTCCATTTTTAGAATATTTTCTAGCATGTTCTACGTATGTTAAGTCTCTTATGCCAATAACATCCATTAACAAGCACCCCAAGCACCATGGATTCTAATTCAGTTACAAAGAAATTGTTGAAAATATCCCAACCTCATTATGTTGCACTTGCCTTAATATATGTTAACAGAATACACTTTTCCTTTTTGACTTATGCTCAATTTGTTATGGAATAGAAAACAGGTAACTATAAAACTCAATCTTTTATTTGTGAAATCATTTCATATCATTCGTTCTTCTAAACTATCATGTGGAAGTATTCCTTCTGGCAATAGTTGTTTGCTCTAATATTTTTCACTTATAGACATGGTGAAAACTTTCTCTTGATTTTAAATGTATGTACAATAGTCTAGCCTCCTTTATTATACATCAAAATTAGAAGGGGCTGGTAGTTTGTTAAGTGAAGGAATTGTTGGTTTAAAGTTAATAGTTTAAAATATGTATTGGAATATATGCTTTATGCTTTCATCATACCTTGTGCTAGCTATTATAATAACTGGGGAGCTTGTAAACAAATTTTGAAAATTCCAAGAAACTTATGACTATGACTGACCTAAAGCTTGAAAAGAAGAAGAAAATATATGCCTAGTCATGTTATTGTTTTAGGTAGTTACACTATGTTGATATAAATTTTCAATATAAAGTATCTTTCAGCTAATTAAGATGCTAGTTTCTATTAATGTCTATGTTTCCATTTTCTTTTCTCCATTTTCCTTTTTTTCTTTTGCCTTGTTTTGCTAGCCATCTACTACATACTCTATATGCTACATTTTTTTCCTCGTACAATAATTATTAGTACTATTTTGTAAACTTGCCTAATGATTTTTTTTTTGTGTGTGTGACAATAGATATGCTTTATTGATCTTATTCTTAGTGTGGTGACTTGTGTACTTATTTTGATGAATAATGCTCTGCAGGTTGAAGGGCCAATTTGCGATTGAGGGAGGAGCTAGATGTTGCTTATTATGTTGTATTATTTATCAAGTAAGTTACTCTCAGTTTCAAATATACCATATCCTCAAGTTATTTTATCAAGGGATATAAGACTTAATACATTGGTGAACTGTTTGTCCTTGTTTTGGGGCAGTGTTTTGACTGCATAAAAATTGAGATTTACAGAATAATTACATCCCTGATAGTGAGTGATTTATAAAGCAAGCTCCAATTAGCCTAGGATTGAGACATAATAGTTGTTGTACACTTGGACCACAATCTTATACTTGTAAAAGCCAATATGATTGTCCAACTAATTTGAGCTTTATTTAACTTATAAAATCTATTATTAAGGCACTTGTTTTCCTCTAAATCAAACATGTATGCCATGATATATGAATGTAATACTTCTGCTCGGTAAACATCCCAGTTGAAGACTTTTATGTTTCATCTATTGACATAGTTACTTTGTAATTTCAGGTAATACAGTTTGATGATCGATAATTTAGCGGGTGGAAGATTTTCATATGATGAAGCATTGCAGAAAATATGTGAAGACTATTATTTGTTAGGATTAGTTATATGATGACATAAGTTATTTGCTTCAAACAATATAAGTTTATTTTTTAAGTTACTAGGATATTAATATTTTGGATTAGTACTTCCTTTTGTTTGTTAAGGTTCAATGAAATACATTATGTTTTATTTTTTGGATAAAAAATTTGTACGAATGTAGTAGCTATTATTAATGGTGGCTAAACTATAGACATTACAGCTCATGACTTTTAGTGACAATTTAATAGGATATACTGATTATGAAGGATAAAATATGTTGTTTCCATGGAGAATATTGTAGCCATTATAATTTCTTTAATTGCCACTAATACGTTTTCAGAGAGAATATTTCTAACTATTCAAATTGCCACAAAACAATTACCGCTAAAGGTATGCACCTTTAGCGACAATTGTTTTGAAATTAGCGGCTATAAAAATGGACGTTAAAAGAGCAATAATAGCTGTTTTAGATTGAATTTAGCAGCCATCATAATTGCCGTTAACGCAAATGATATTTAGTGGCAATATGTCAGACCTTTTACCAGCTTTTGTGAGAAACGCCGCTAAAGGCTTTGCCGACCTCGATTTCAGCAGCTAAACATTAATGGTCGGTAAATGATATAGCGGCTATTGTTATTGCCGCCAATGCCCTTTTTTATTGCCGCTAAAGCCTTTTTTTGTTGTAGTGATTCGAGGTTGATTGAAGAGAAGCCTTGAATACTTGCTGAGTCCTCCTTAGGTAGCATATAGATGTTTCCTCGTTAGAAACCTCACCGGTAAAATCTATTTGGGATAAAATCCGATCTAAGGGAAAAATAACGCAACGCATGCTTTAAAACCTAAGGTCTTCAAATTGGAAGGTGCTTCGATTCTTCTACTCGGACACCAACACATAGGTCAGTGTAAAATATAAACAAAAGGGAGACGATTATACCTTAGCAGTGATGGCGTTCGAGCCTCGATGTGCTTCAACTGCTTGTTCCGAGGACGCGGTACTGTCCTTTAATCATTAACTCGGGTGCAGCTGAGGATGTATCTTGTTACTGCTGATCCGTTGTTCCTCTTCGTGAGGTCCTTGAGCATCTTCATAATGGCGGGGTCAGCTGCTGATCCGTTGTTGCTCCACCTCTCCGGTGCCAGTTCGACTCGAGGAGTCGTTTCCGGTGCTGCTGTACTTGGAGTCTTTTGATGGCTTTGCAGCTTAGCAATCGCCAACTGTTGTGCCTGCAACATTTCATAAATGACGTGAAGGCTAACCTTTCTTTACTCCCAAGCTGGAGTTTTCTGAACCTCCTGTTCGTTTTCTCGGCGTTCACCCTTATCAGTGTGGGAGTTTATATCGACGTGTTGGGCGTTGCACGAGCCCACGTCCATGGGAATTGGCTCTGGTGTGTCCTCAGGGTTTCGCGGTGGTACACCGACGCTTGAATCAGCTACACCATTCTCTCCATGGTCCTTAGAGCCGTTGTTTTCATGTGCATTCAATGAGTTAGACATATTGACCTGAAATCAAAGATTCTTGAACAAGAAAAAGTGGGAAGAATAACTTGTGATTTTCAGTAAACCATCACTAAAACAATCACTATTATTTTTAGCCCCACGATGGGCGCTAAACTGTTTACCCTGAAAATGGTAAGTACAATTAAATTTGATTGTGTGGTTCTAAAAAATATGTGATTTATTTTAATACTAGTTGTTAAGCAATAGATGCTAAGTGTGGGTAAGGAAAATAAGATAAGGGTAAAAGAAAGTAGAGAAATTTAAACCAAACTGCCCTAAGTCGGGGTCTCGAGCTGGCCGAGGTAGGGCCTCGAGGTCGAGTTATGGTGTTAGCGATGAGAGGTCGATGATGATCTAACAGTTTCAAGGGGCCTCGAAGCTGGCTCTTTATGATCAATGACGAATAATAAATGAAGAACAATTAATGGAACACAATAAATGTAATCAATAAATTAAATAAATTAAAAAATTTCAAATATACAAATATGTCAAATTGTTTTTATTGAACTTATAAAAGGGAGTAGCATATAATTAAAATGAAATGAGAGAAGAATAAGAACTAATATGTAGTTAGTATAAATAAGGTGAAATTGTATTGTTTAATTTTTAGGAAATCAAAAACGAAAGTTAAAAACTTATACTAATTCTAAGAAACCAAGTTCATGACTGATCTTCCAAAAACAAATTTAAAATCATATTCTACAACTTAACTTGATGGTAGTTTTATTTCAAAACAGTTGTTTCAAAATCACACCCAAAAGAAAATCCAAAAGAAGCCTAAAATTGCATGATGAAAAGTAGACCAATCTTTGCCTTACAAGACAAACAGTTTATAAAAGAATGAGTGGCGAAGGTTTATTATATTATACGTTTGCCTTTTGGATTATTCACTTGTCAAAGCGGAACGGATAGATGATAATGCAAAGTTTAAGTGTTTGACCGTATGAGAAACCCTTCTGTGGTCAGAGTCAGAGTACTCAAACTCAATGACAGATCACCATCAGTTTTAAGGAAAAGAAACCGAGACAGGCTGTGACCTGTGAGTTACACTTACCCATCAATTTTATCCAACTAAATTTTTGTTGGCATATATGTATATGGTGAAATACCTATATATCTGTGTTTGTTACACATGAAATTTGGGATTCATAAGTTTAATGAACCCAATAAATTTTAGCCAAATATTCAAGATTGAAAAGGGTGTAAATAATGATAACTGCTATTTATTGACTAGAATATATAATAAATATTTACACATATTTGTGAAGAAATGTTATTTTCTTTCATAATTTATTAGTCATATGGGGATGCGAATGAATCAACCCACCTCAATCAATAAGGGTTGTGGTGGAGTGATAAGTATTCCTTCATCCTCAACCAGAGGTCTCGAGTTCGAGCCCTTAGGTATGGAGTCACCTTTGTTAGAAAACGCTTTACCTCCAATGTGGGATTTTTCGGTACGAATCCGGATTAGTCGGACCCCAATATGAGTACCGAATACATGGTGAGAAATAAAAAAAAAGAATCAAACCCACCCCACTAGCCACATGGTTAGATTTGTAAGACTTGAATCCGTACATTGTGGACATTTTTATTAATGCGAGTGCGGGGCGCATGCAGATGATAGATATATTTAGTTTTCCCTTTTTCTTTTGTTTATTTTCTCTTCTTTTTTTTTCGTTTCATACATGCCTTCCATCTCATAGCCATAGTTGAATAATGTAGAATCTTGACATTACTAAATCCTTGCTTTTGAAAGTGAAATTCACATGCACCTACATAACCTAGAGAATAAGCTAATGTTAGTTAAATAACTAATATTTTTCTATTTTAGTATTTCGAAAATTATCGACGAACATCCAATAATTCAGGAAAGGAGAAGAGCAAACCATCTCACTAAGATAAATATAATATATTTTGTTGAAGTTTTAAGTTGATATATATTGACTTTTGGTATAGTGTTAAATACTGTTTATTTCAGGTAAATAATGCAGCTGTATCGTTTAACGATATTCACGAGAACTGAGTAGAACATGCAAAGACCTGCAAATTTTTATGGACCCAAACGACTCATGGAAGAGCTCTGGCCCATGTTTCGTTGTTCTTCCACTGTCGCTCAAATTCTTAATGTTAGCTCCAGACTTGGGCTTCTTAGTGCAAGTAATTTTATCAATACAACCTCTCTTTTTCTTAATTCGCCAATAAATAAATAAATAAATCTGTGTTATGTGTGTCTCTATATTTAGATAAGGCACTGGCCCAACATTATGAATTTCTTAAAATTTAATTGGGTGGAAATTGACTGGCATTTCCTGATGAGGTAGTTCATACAAAAGTTATAAAGAAACTAGAACTACTGAAAATAGCATCTGGATAATTGCATACACTAAATTTTGCACTCTTTTGGTTTCGTCAAACATAATTGAGATCTCATATATGTTCGTTTCTCTCTCTCTTGATCACGATAAGAAAAATATTAAATCTCTCTTCTGATCTACTTTCCGACGACAGGGTGAGCATGATTCTTCTGTCTGCTAGAACTTACCTTCTCCATTCTCTGCCATTAGCACAAGCAAATTTATAATTTAAACTGCAACTACTATTTGAATAGTACATTCAACTGACGTATTATGTGAATTTTAAATGAGAATGAAACCAAAAGAAGAGTACCACTGAAAATTAATCAACTCTTCCCAAGTCTAATAAAGAAGCGACAAGGAGACATAGCGATGAATGGATGAAGAGTCTATATATATATTCTAGCTCTTAGAAGATACTGTATGGAGAGCTCTAACTAGATAGTTGAGGCACTTCCCTTCGTGCAGAGTTAATTGAGTTGGTATCAATTATAGTTGTATCTAGAGCATAATTTCCTTGAGAAATGACTAGTAATATAGTTAAATCTAGAGCAGAGCTTTCAACATCTAATTCTCAACAATTCCTTTTCCTTTGTCAGGGTAGTCACATTGCTTTGCTTGATCCTAGCTTTAGGTTGGTTTGTCTCCTAATCAGTAGGTATAATATCAGATTTATCCTCAACCTGATTGATATATTTCCTCTTGTTTTCCTCCTTCATGCCCAATACTCTAAATCAAAGTTTGTAGCAGATCATTCGCCGTCATTGTCTTCTTTTTTTGATGTGTTTCCTTTTTCTTTCGAACAACTCATTGTCTTCTTTATCCTCCTCCTAGTATTCTAATTCAACCATGTTCTAATATAAAAACCACTAATACTTGCTTCTGTTAGATATTCTGTCAACATTTAGTCCTTCCTTTGAGATCCTTCTTCTTCTTGAGTGACCAATTAACTCTTGCACTCCGCCTAGATTCCAACTACACCTTTCTGGCTCCTCAATAAACAACACCTCCTCACACCTGACTTCATGACAACTGCCAAGAAGCAATTTAATTGATTTACTTCTGTATTAGCTATGAGCCATCCGTAAAACAAAACAATTAGGGAAAAGACCAAAGAAGGCTGAAGAAACTTGTCTTACTTAGAACATCATAAGAACAAGACAACTTGATAAAAACAGGTAACAACTCTGCTGGCATCTAAAGTGATGGACATGCATCTTAGTCATATTACACAGAGCCCATCAATTGAATACAATGTAGGCTTGGAGAGTTATGAGATTTATATAATTACTTAAAATTCATGAACTAAAAGTGTGCCTAAATGAACAATAATGTTAACTGTCATGTTTCTAATTATGTAAAAAGCTGCATTAGAATCACAAAATATGAAGGGCCATAAGATGGGCAATAACTTAGAGCTAAAGTAGCTAATTCCTAAGTCATATGTACCACTGTTATCACAATCAGACTTCTTAATGCAAGCATAGAAGCCTTTGTTGTCAAGTATCACGATTCTTTGTGTTGATTGTTAGAAATTTAGAAAAAAATAATTGAAATAATGTATTGTTTACCCAAAAATCTGAGTAACAATTTAAATTTGTAACGAGGTCTAAAAGATATGCGATTTAGTCCAATATTGATTGTTTAACAAGAAAATAAGTATGTAGGTTGAGCGACCAAGTTAAGTCAAACCAGTGTGTGTGCGAGCCTCGACTTCGAGCAAAGGTGACCTCGAGATGGACCTCGATGAACAGTAAAATAAAACAAAGAGAATATAATATGATAAAACTAAAGGATAATTCAGAGAGATGAGCACAAAAGTAGAGGAGTATATTCTTTGCGAATGATTGATGATCTTTACAAATGAGCAACCCCTCCTTTATATAATAGGGGAGATCCTAAATATTCTTTTTTCAGAAAGGAATCTAATTGGTACAACTGTCTAACGGATTTGTATGAATTCGTACGAATCCGTTCCGGAATTTACGCCTTGGTCTTTGTGCCATTGCTGAGTTCCCGCCCATTCTGGTACAAGCCAAAAACGGTATCATTTCGAGGTAGCTTATTCCCTACCCTCGATGTTGCGTGCTTTGGTTCTCGAGATTTGCACTTCCTCGAACCCGATCTGTCTTGATCCATCTGACTATGGCCTAGGGGTGATCTCTCGAGCTTAGGAAATCGGGATTATCCGATTTTGGTCGTATACAGATAGTCCCCGCATTTCTTGGAATAAAATGACAAGAAACGATTTGAATCTTGAATTTCCGAAGTCCCTGATGGTGAGATCATCCTCGTGACGTAAGTGTTGAAGCGATCGGAACGTCCAATCGGTTTGCTTCCCCAAAAAATTTAATGCATGCCAGTGCTGGTCGGCCACTAGTGCCACTAAGCGGTCGCCGATCCTCTATATATTCGGTTATTTGCTTCATTAAGGATTTTCGCCTCTACTTGCAAGCCCTCTTTCTCTCTACTTCTTCTTCTTCCGCCACCAATTCCTCCGCCTTATCAACGCTAAAAACCACCAAGACTTAATTCCTTCCACCTTTTTCAACAAGAATCGATGGCCAAAACTTCTAAATTTGTTCCTCATAAAGAGGGAACTTCATCTTCTTCCTCCCGTCCGACCGGTGGCAAACCGCCGGCCCTCCACGTGATCGTCCAAGGTGGTTGTTCCCCACAAAAGGACTTCATGGTCGAGAATCCTCCCGATGTACCTGGATGACGCGAACACGCTTCGAGGTACATATGTTCAATAGCGAGGAAGCACCTCGACGCCGTGAGAAGAGAATGCGGTTGGGAGGAGAAGGTCGTGATACAGATCCCTACTCATGAAGAGGATATAACTACTCTCGTAAAGGGGTTCTTAAGTGTGTACACTTATCCCTTTACGTTGGGTCCTCTCGACTCAATTGCGCTCGAATTTCGCAAAAGGTACCAAGTCACCCTGGGCCAAATCCACCTGTCCTTTTGGTGGATAGTAATAATGCTCAGATTCTTTGTCGACAAGGCCGAGGGGATCGAGTTTACCCTTAGCCATCGCATCCGCTTATACCGGCCTCGGCTCGTTCGAGGGATGATTAAACTTCAACGCCGATCGACTATATCCTTCTTTGCCAGTAATGATAAAGATAAATACCGAGGTTTGATGAGACGGTTCATCCGGGTGAGGGCCATCGACGTCATCCTCGAGGAGCACATACCGTTCCCCGAGAACTGGAACTTCGAACGTGAGTGGAGCCCTTTTCCTTAGTATTTTCTGTAATTTTGCTAAGTTTTATGCATATTCTTTCCCTTTTCTGCAGCGGTCCCATTGATGCCTAATGCGATCCTCGATCTCGAGGACCGGGTTCGTAAGCTAGCTGCCACCTCGTCATATGACCAAGGTAAGTGGCACGACTTGTCAAAGGGAATGTGGGAAGCAAAACACCACGGTACGTGTTTCGATACTTTCTTTATTTACTAGGAATGCTTCCTTTCTAAGACATAACTTCATTGTTGCAGGATTAAAGAGTTTTATGAGATGAGGCCGCCCCCTCACGGGGTGAATATCGAGTCCTCGATCTTGAAGACAAAAAAGGACAATAAAAGGAAGAGGTCCTCGAAGCCCGAAGATCCTCAAAACAAAGCGGAGCCCGCTCGGAGGCGTAAGAAGAGCGTTGTCATCAATGTGGACATAGACTCAGTCCACCAGCTCATGGATGATGAAGATTATGAGGTTGAGGGTTCGGGATTGAAGACCCGAACCAAAAAATCCACAAATACCGCCAAACCGAAGGCCTTAGTCGTGATGAAGGGAGTTCGAAGGAAAATAAGGATGAAGACCCCGCGTCGCCTGATGTCGTGGTTGTTTCTCAACCTTCTGATAGTACTCCGAAAGGGGCAAGTTCTGAAGCTCCTGTGATCGAACAAAGTGCCTCTGGGGATCCCCCCGAGGCCATGACAACAGGTCACTCCCCGTCACTTCCGGCCTATTCTGAGGATGCTATTAGAGACGCTCGGGCCCTGAAGACGCCCGAGTTAGGCGGAGCCCCCAGTGAGGACGATCCTTTCCAGGGTTGCTTTACTGGGGTCGATGATGCTGATCTTGCTGATGCATCCTCGACCTTCGAAGAAGCCCAACGTCTCTTTTCCCGTGTAAGTTTTAGTCTTAATGCTGCAATTTCCTTAACGTTGCAATTTCCTTCCTCGCTTAACTGATAATTCTTTTTTCCTTGTAGGCTTTCATCAAATTCAAGGCCGAGCTGAGCCAGTGGGAGGCTGAGCTGAACAAGTCTTTGGGCGAGGAGAAATCCCTGAGGCTCCTTTACGACCAAAAAGAGGAGGAATTGAAAAACCTTCGGTCGGAGTTGGCCAAGGGTTGTGAATACGAGGATGATCTGGAGAAGCAGGTAACATTTGTTTTGAAAAATACGGACTTCCCCACTCGACTTCAGAGGCTAACACTTTGATGTCTCGGCTACAGCAGAAAGTGGAGATGCTGGAGCGGCTTCGAGGTGAGTTCAGCCATGTTAACACCAAGTGCAACAGATGGAAAGAAAAGATGGACATCCTGGCCGCGGCGAAAGAAACTGCTTTGACGAAGTATCAACTGTCCAGGTTCAACTTCGGAGATCCTAAGAGAATAGTTTGGACCAGGCCAAGAAAATTGCTGAACTCGAGGCTAGTCTTGCAAAGGCCGAGGCCGAAGTTGCTGAAGCCCGGGCCGAATCCAAGAAGATTCAGATTACAGCTGATAAGACGGTCGTCGTATACTTGAAGGATACCATAGTTGCTCAAACGAAGTTGAGAGAAGCTGTTGCTCGGGACAAGCGAAGCAACAACTATGCCAGGTGCCGATCTCGGAGGGAGACTCTCGAGGAGATCCATACCAGGGGCTTCGATATCTTTGAGGAAATAACCCAAGCTAAGGAAGATGATGCTGATGTTAAGTTTGTTCTCACCTCCGACGATGATGACGATGTCGAAGGTGGCCAAGGTGGGTCCGAAGATAAGGAGGGGGTCAAAGAAGAGGGTACTCCTGAGGGAGAGGCCGCCCTCGAGGGAGAGACAATTCCGGGAGAAGAAGCTGGCCCCGAGGGGGATGCCCCCTCAGTATCGATATGAATTTTTTTTCTATTTTTGTATTTTCTTTTTTGTTGAACTCTTCTGTACCACCTTTTGAATTTATATGAAAGAAAGATTTTTCTAGATTGCATTCTCAGTCTCCCATGACTTATATTTTTCGTAATAATTTCATTCTTCGAACTATGTATTCGAGGTTCCTTCTTGAATGGTTTCTTTATTGAGACCAGGTTCGAATGAGGCTCGAACCTTTGGGGCACATACCTTTAGCATTGAATGGTGACAAGTTTTAGACCATAATGTTTGTTTGGGATCGGGGTGATCTAACCCTTGGGTTCGGATGAGAGTTCGAAACCTTAACGCGTCGGCCCTTAGGCTCTTAAAAAGCGGCTATAATATTTCCCTTTTTGGCAAAAGACTTAAAAGAAAAATTATCATACCTTAGCATATATATATATATATATATATATATATATATATATATCTATATATATATATATATATATATATATGTATATATATATATATTTTGTACCCACTGGGTTTTTCGAGGGTTCAATGGTTGGAACCCCGATTTTCTTAGCTCGTTTGCGTTGAGGTGATTTAACATCTCGAAAGCTAACGTTATCGAAGCCTAGAATTTTTGGGGGTCGATTTTATCGAAGCCCATGCTTTATCGAGGGTAGCCTTATTCAACTGTTTTTTCAAAGTGTTTGAAGGCCTTAGATTATGGCGGAAGTCGGATGTCTTCGAGCCGCGTTATTCGGCCATGGCCTTTTCATGTGACCGTAGTCTTTAATGTGGGCATAGCCTTCGGGTATGTCTTTTGGACTTGTTTCCCGATGATATTTTGAACTTGTTTGAAATGTTAGTCCCCGAATCCCCAAGTGTGACAGCCTTGGCCTTTACATCGAGGGATTCCTCTTTGAGGTCTTATGAGTTTAAGTTTGCATAGTTCGAACATGTTTGACTATCATTGGTAGTCCCGAGTAGTCGAGATGTACTTGTGTTTTGGCTTTTGAGCCTTTTCTCATATAGAATCGTAAGTATGGAGTAACAAATTTCTTCAATACATGAGATGTTTAATAGAAAAGGTGCTTCTTTCAATAACTCGTACATGTGTGCATGTTTTGCCTTCGAAGCTCGGTAATCCTATATGGACATGGTTCCTTTGACTATTTGACCCATTTCAAAGTTTTCCTATTAAGGCCTTCTTAGGTGTGAAGTATTTTCCTCGAAAATGCCAGTCCCCGAGGGGTGATGCCCTCCAGTATTCGAGGTGAATTGAAAAGAAGCCTTGGATACTTGTGGAATTCTCCTTAGGTAGCATATGATTGTTGTCTCATTAAAAACCTTCCCGGAAAAACTCATTTGGGATAAAACCTTATCTAAGGAAAAAAGAGTGCAACGCATGCTTTAAAACCTAGGGTCTTCGAGTTGAAGGGTGTCTCGACGTCTTCGATCGAACACCTGCAATGAGTTAGTCTTAAATATAAATGGAAAAAGAGAAGGTCATACCTTAGCAATAATATCGTTTGAGTAGTGATACATTCCAATTGTGTGGTAGTTGTTGGCCTTCCATTGTGCTAAGTTTGTAAGATCCCTTCCCAATGACTCCGATGACTCGGTACGGTCCTTCCCAGTTGGGGCCTAGCTTCCCTTCATTTGGGTCTTGAGTATTGAGGGTGACTTTCCTTAGAACTAAGTCCCCGATTCCGAAATGGCGAAGGTTCGCCCTTTTGTTGTAATACCTCTTGATTCTTTGCTTTTGTGCGACCATTCGAACAAATACAGCTTCATGTTTTTCATCTAGTAGTTCGAGACAAGTGTTCATAGCCTCGTGGTTTGAATCCTCGGTAGTGTGCTAAAACCTGATGCTAGGTTCCCTGACCTCGACCAGAATCAACGCTTCGGACCCGTACACCAAAGAGAACGGAGTTTCCCTCGTGCTTGATTTCAACGTTGTTCGATATGGACATAGCACCTCGGGCAACACTTCTCTCCATTTCCCCTTAGCATCATTCAACCTCTTCTTCAAGTTCTGGATAATAGTTTATTCGTGGACTCGTCTTGGCCATTTGCACTTGGGTGATAGGGCGTCGATAAAATCCTTTTATTTTGTGATCTTCGAGGAACTTTGTCACTTTGCTGCCGATAAATTGCTTCCCATTGTCGCATACTATTTCGGCGTTTATTTCGAACGGACACACGATGTGGTCCCATATGAAGTCTATGACTTCTTTTTCTCTTACTTTCTTGAAGGCGTGCGCTTCTACCCATTTTGAAAAGTAGCCAGTCATAAAAAAATGAACTTAGCTTTACCTGGTGCCATTGGCAAGGCGCCGACGATGTCCATCCCCCATTTCATGAATGACCACGGGGATATGACAGAATGGAGTTGTTCACCGGGCTGGTGGATCATTGGTGCAAACCTTTGGCATTTTTCACACTTTCGAACAAACTCCTTAGAATCCCTTTCCATGTTATCCCAGTAATATCAAGCTCTAATTACTTTACAAACCAAAGAGTCAGCGCCAGAGTGGTTCCCACAAGTGCCTTCATGGATTTCTCGCAACACATAATCGGTGTCCCCTGGTCCCAAGCATATTCTAGTGGTCCGTCGAAGGTCCTTATATATTCCATTTTCGTCTAGCGTGAATCGAGCTTCTTTGGATCAAAGGGCCCTCGAATCCTTTGGGTCCGAGGGGAGATTGTCGTGCTTCAAATACTCGACATATTTATTCCTCCAATCCCATGTCAAACTTGTAGAGTTAATCTCAGCATGTCCTCCCTCGACCATGGATCTCGACAGCTGGAAACCAGTCTCTGAGACAATATCATACCTCGACTGATGACCCCATATTCACAAGTGCGCCGACCTCACTGTTTTGATCTTGAGATATATGGTCCAATGTACACTTCGTGAAGCGGTGCAATGTTATTTGCAGCTTGTCCAAATATCTTTGCATTCCATCCTCTCAAACTTCGAAGCTTCTGTTTACTTGGTTTACCACCTAAAGAGAGTCGTACTTGGCCTCGATGACCTCTGCTTCTAGGCTTTTGGCTAATTCAAGACCTGCAATCATGGCCTCATACTTGGCCTCATTGTTAGTTAATCTAGAAGTTTTGATAGATTGTCTAATGACACTGCCCCTAGGTGGTTTTAACACAATACCGAGCCCGGACCCTTTCACATTCAAGGCACCGTATGTGAAGAGGGTCCATACCCCTGATGATGTGCCCGATTTTAGTAGAAGTTCCTTTCCTACTTCGGGTACGAGGGCAGGCGTAAAATCTGCCACGAAGTCTTCCGAAATTTGAGACGTGATAGCCGTTTGGGGTTGATATTAGATATCATACCCTCCGAGTTCAATGGCCTACTTGGCCAATCTTCCCAACAGATCGAGCTTATGCAAAACATTTCGAAGTGGGTACGTAGTTAACATGCATATGGGATGACATTGGAAATATGGCTTCAATTTTCTAGATGCACTTATTAGTGCAAATGCTAACTTTTCTAAATGTGGATACCTAGTTTCAGCATCTCCTAAGGTTCGACTTACATAATAAACAGGAAATTGTGTACATTGATCTTCTCGAACCAGTACGCCGCTTACCTCTACCTCGGACACGGCCAAGTATAAGTAAAAAATTTCGTCTGCCTTCGGAGTGTGAAGTAGAGGTGGGCTCGACAGGTACCACTTTAATTCCTCCAATGCTTGATGACATTTCTGGAGTCCATGCAAAATCATTCTTCTTCTTGAGTAGGGAAAAGAACTGGTGACTTCGATCCGACGACCTCGAGATAAATTGACCTAGAGTAGTTATTCGAGCGGTTAACCGTTGTACAACTTTTACACTGCCCACAATGGTGATTTATTCGATGGTTTTAATTTTGTCGGTGTTGATCTCGATTCCCCTATTCGATACCATGAAACCCAAGAACTTGCCCGAGCCATCTCTGAAAGCGCATTTCTCAGGGTTGAGTTTCATGTTGTATTTTCTTAATATCTCGAACATTGCCTGCAAATAAGTCAAATGGTCCTCTGCGCGCAGGGACTTAACTAGCATGTCATCAATATAAACTTCCATAGATTTTCCTATCTGTTGTTCGAACATCTTATTAACTAGGCGTTGGTATGTAGCTCATGCATTTTTCAGCCCGAAGGGCATTACATAGTAACAATATGTTCCATACTTCGTGATAAATAAAGTTTTTTCCTGATCCTCCGGGTTCGTTTGAATTTGGTTGTACCCGGAATAGGCATCGAGAAAAGTAAGGATCTCGTGGCCGTCCGTGGCGTCGATCATACGATCGATGTTAGGCATCGGGAAAGAGTCTTTAGGGCATGCCTTGTTCAAATCTTTGTAATCTACACACAATCTAAGTTTGTTTCCCTTTTTAAGGACTACTACTACATTGGCTAGCCACTCGGGGGTATTTTACTTTCCTAATGGACCCTATTTTGAGAAGTTTAGTTACCTCGTCCTTTATGAACGCGTGCGTCACCTCGGACTGGGGCCTTCTCTTTTGCTTCACTGATTTGATCCTGTGGTCGAGACTCAGCCGATGGGTGGTTATCTCCAGTGGGATCCCTGTTATATCTAAGTGGGACCAAGAAAAATAGTCTATGTTATCGATAAGTAATTGAATGAGCTTTTTTCCTGAGTTCGGGGGTTAATCCTGTTCCCAGGTATACCTTCCGTTCCAGTAGATGCTCGAGCAATATCACTTGATCTAGTTCCTCGACCGTGGACTTCGTCGCATCTGATTCCTCGGGGGCAAAGAAAGCTCGAGGGGTAAGGAATTCCTCTTCTTCGTCCTCGGCTACCTGTTCCTCGGATCCAACCGAGGATGTGGACTATGATTGCTATTTATCCACCTGTTTGTCCTTGATGTTCGGCTTCTCCGATGTAGAGGGTGCCGATGCTGGTGTCAAATCATGGACTGCAAACATCTCCTTTGCTGCGTGTTGCTCTCCATACACTGTCTTTACACCATGTTTTGTTGGAAACTTCATCATTTGGTGAAGGGTCTATGGCACTACCCTCACACTGTGGATCCACAGCCTTCCAAGCAATGCATTGTACCTCATGTCGCCTTCGGTGACATGAAATTTCGTGTCCTGTAGAGTCCCGGACATGTTCACTAGTAGTATTATTTCCTTCTTTGTTGTTTTGCTTGCTATGTTGAAACCATTTAAGACTCGAGATGGAGGTATGATTTAATCTATCAGCCCGAGATGCTCTACGACCCTCGACCTGATTATGTTCTCTGAGCTACCTGGATTCGCAAGAACGCGTTTAACTTGAACTTTATTTAACAGAATAGAAATTACCAGTTCATCATTGTGCGGCTGAGAGAGGCCCTCAGTATCTTCCTCATTGAATGTAAGGGTGCCTTCGGGCACGTAGTCTCGAGTCCGTTTCTCCCTTGTAATTGACACTTTTGTTCATTTGAAAATGGGTCCCTATGGGACGTTGAGTCCACCAATGATCCTATGGATAACATGATGAGGTTCCTATTGGTCATTCTTCCTATTGGCGTCCCTTTCCTTGAAGTGGTTTGTGGCTTTGTCGCAGAGAAATTCCCGAACGTGCCCCTCGTTGAATAATCGAGCTACCTCTTCTCTTAATTGACTGCAATCCTCGGTCCTGTGCCTATGTGTATCGTGATATTTACACATTAAGTTAGGATTCCTTTGAGAAGTGTCAGTTTGTATGGGTCTGGGCCACCTGGTAACCTTAATCTTCCCAATGGCTGAAATGATTCCCAAGGCATCGACGCTGGAATTGAAGTATGCTAATCGAAGTGCCTCTGTCGTACCTGTATGCCTATCAAACCTGGTCTTGCTCATGAGTCCCCGAGGATTCTGTCCTTGATCTACTCTTCGATCATTCCGAGGTACATTGCGCCTTGATCTATTTATTCGTTCTTTGGCGTATGGTTGATACAGTTCCTTGTTCGAACTTGGTTCCCTATCTGCGTCCCTCGAATCCTTCGATGAAAATATGCTAGGATAAACCGAATCTGAGGGGGCTCTCAACTGATCATCCTCGACACTTATCTTCGACTGATATCGGTTGTGTACATCCACCCAAGTCACGTCGAGGTACTCAATCAAGTTTTGCTTTAATTATCGTGACGCTATCGAGCTCCCTCGTTTAACCCCTGGGTGAAAGCTTGAACGGACCAATCATCGGAGACCGGCAGTAACTCAATTCGTTCCATCTGAAACCGGGACACGAACTCCCTCAACATCTCACTGTCCCTTTTTTTAATTTTGAAGACGTCCGATTTCCTTGTTGCGACTTTTATAGTACCAACATGTGCCTTCACAAATGAATCTGCGAACACGGCGAATGAATCAATATAGTTCGGGGGCAGGTTGTGGTACCAAATAATCACCGCTTTGGACAAAGTTTCCCCAAACTTTTTCAGCAGAACAGACTCAATCTCATCGTCCTTCAAGTCGTTTCCCTTTATACCACATGTGTATGTAGTGATGTGCTCATTGGGATTAGTGGCCCCGTTGTATTTAGGTATGTCCGGCATGCGAAACTTCTTTGGAATAGGCATCGGGGTCGCGCTTGGGAAAAAGGTTTTTGCACAAACCTTTTGGAAACTAAACCCTTCAAAATCGGAGGCGCCCCTGGTATTTGGTCGACCCGTGAGTTGTATGTCTCATCTCTTTTATCATTATCCTTTATCCATTTTTCTCTTGACTCGATACTTTTTGTGAGTTCTTCGAGCATTCTCATGATTGTGGGGTCTGCCCCAGATCCATTATCATTCGACCTTTCAGGCATTGGTTCAGTACGTCGAGCACTTTCCGGTCCAAACACGCTCGGAGTCTTTTGTTGACTTTGAAGCTGGGTGATAGCAATCTGCCATGCTTGTAACATTTCGAAGATTACTTGGAGGCTAACTCCCCCATCTCCTCGACCTTGTGTTCCTTGGCCACCAGGTTGGACCTCTTCGCGTACACTTCCTCCAACGTCTGCGCCTAAGTCCACGTTTAGAGCAATGTGTGAACCGACATCGACTGGTTCAGGAACTGGTACTACCCCGGGGTTAAGCGGTGGTACATCGGCCCTTGAAGCAGCTACGCTATCATTTTTCCCATGGAATCTAAGACCGTCATTGGCATTTACTGGTGTGTTCATTGAGTTCGACATGTTTTCGCCTGAAAACAAAGAATCTTCGATAAGAACAAGTGTGAAAAATAACGTGTGTTATCAAAAATCAGCACTGAAATAATCACTATTATCTTTAGGCCCCACGGTGGGCGCCAAACTGTTTTCCCTTAAATCTGAGTAACAAATTAAATTTGTAATGAGGTCTAAATGATATGCGATTTAGTCAAATACTGATTGTTTAACAACAAAATAAGTATGTGGGTTGAGCGAGCAAGTTAAGTCAAACCAGTGTGTTACATCTCGCATTTTCGTACGTTAAAAATTTCGTCTTCAATTAGTTGACATAGACTCGGGGATGAAATTATCTTGAGGTTAACGTATTTACGCTATTTATAACAAGCGAGAAATAAGTGTCATGAAGGATAAATGGTACACGAATTAAAGAAAACGAGTTTCGTTGAAAGTAGCCAATTTGGGATAAAATACGGGGCGGACGATAATACCCGATGATTATGAGCTAGTACCATACAAGGTACCATATGACCACGGTATTATAGTGTATAAAACATATATAAAGTATATTAAAAATAAGTAGAATTTTAAGTAATTTGTGACAATTTTTAAATTACACGGGTAATTGGTTAATTATCGGATAACAGGACATTACCCAGTTAACTAATAAGTGGATAATTTTTAAAAAAGATACACTCCCAATAACGTGGCACAAAGCCACAATGACTAAGAATGACTCTTAGTCATTTATGCCATGTGGCTACCTAAGTTTAAATCAAATTTTAACCAAAATAAGACTTGATTATAAAGTCTTATTTCATTAGGATCAAAACGTTTATGGGACATTGTTGATATATCATTCTTTCTTTAAAATACGTAAGGAGCAGAAGCTCATTTCGTTCAAAAGAATTCAAGGAAGCAGAAGCTTATTTTCGTTCAAAACACTTTAGCGTAATTCCATCAAAAAGTTTGCGGTTACAAAAGAGTACGATGCAATTTTCAAGAATATTATATGGAGTTTTCTTTACTCCAGATATGTTAAGGCTATTCATTCTTTCTTTTTGGCATGATTCAAATTATACAGATAAAACAAGTAAACGTACAGTTTTCATAAATTACTCTATTCATAGAAATACTAGGGGTGTCTATATTTTTGATTCCCCATGTGAATTATTATTATCTTCTGTTCATGGGTCTCAGAATAATACGCACTTGAAAAAGTTTACCCGGAAGGAATATTGAGATTATTACATATTTTTTATGTATTTAACTCATTTATACATGTACATTGATCCATGACCAGGAGACGTTATATACGCGTATATATGTAAATATATGTATATGGGATATGGGAAAAGGTTACGACATTATATACGTACCACCACCTGATCAGTTGGTATATGTTGATGATGTTGCCCACAGTGGCTAATACGATATGATGGGATGCCATCAGTGGCTATATGATATTATGTACACCCATACCTATGCATGACACGACATTTATACGCATGTGCATGGCATTATATATATTTCAGAATTTGCAACGTTATTCAGATTTACTAATGGATTTTTTTTATTCCATGTTTCACCTATGTCATCTACGTACTGATTTTCATGCATTACATACTCAGTACATTTTTTGTACTGACGCCCTATTTCACGGGGCCTGCGTTTCATGCCCGCAGGTACAGGTAGGCAAGCTGATGATCCCCTTCTTAGGATCCTTAATCAGCGAGAGTTGGCGTGCTCCACTTGATCTGGAGCTGGATTTTGGTACGATATGTTTATATATATATATATATATATATATGGGTATGACGTGGCTCAGTCCCGTATTTGTACAATTATATTTCTATTAGAGGCCTGTAGACAGTATGTCTAGTTGAATAGTATGCCGCTTTGCCGACTTCCAGTTTTGAGGTATATAGTTGTCTATAGCAGCCTTGTCGGCTCGCCCTACGTATGTGGCACGCATATGTATGTATTCCTATTGGGCAGATTTTCTTCATGTACATTATTCACGTAATTCAGCAGACGTTAATCAAGTTTATATCTTAGACGCAAACTTAGGGGTGTTTGACAGGTAGGAATCGGGCACACGTCGCGGCCCATCGATTTGGGTCGTGGCAAAAGTGGTTTCAGAGCAGTTGTGTCCTAGGGTTGTCTATAGACCGTGTCTAGTAGAGTCTTGTTTATAGGTGTGTTGTGCACCACACTTATAAACAGGAGGCTACAAGACATATAGGATGTCATCCTCTCTTTTTGTCTTAGATTGTGCGATATAAGAATTCATGTTCCTAACGATATGCTATATTTTCAGTGATGCCTCCAAAGACTACAACCGCCCAGAAAGGAAAGTCAGTGGCTGGTGAGACTACTAGTCGAGCGCCACGAGTTGCCAGGGCTCGGGGAGAGTCTCATAGTGAGATTCCATTTTAGACTTCACATACCTCGTCTTTTCCAGAGGAGTTCTGAGGGGAACCAGCTCCAGCACTCGCCCCTGTACGTCCAGCTCCTCAGCCGGATGCACCAGATCAGGAGATGAGAGACGATGTTCAACTATTAACCCGATTAGTAGCAGCGCAGGCTCGTCATCAGGAAGTAGGTATTGGTCATGCAGATAGGTCCGTCAGTGCGAGGGTTCGTGACTTTATTAATTTAGACCCTCCGATATTCACGAGGGCAGATCCAAATGAGGACCCTCAGGTATTTATTGATAGAGTGCAGAGGGTGTTAAGGGTAATGAAGGACACTGCGACTGAGTTAGTTGAGCTAGCTTCCTATAGACTCCGAGATGTTGCAGTTAATTGGTACTAGTCTTGGGAATTGTCCAGAGGTGAGGATGCCTCTCCAGTAGTATGGCAAGAGTTTACAGAATCTTTTCTTCGTCATTATCCGCCACCAGGGCTTAGACGGGCCAGGGTTGATAGGTTCTTGACCCTTCGGCATGGTAACATGAGTGTTCGGGAGTACAGTCTTCGGTTTGATTCATTAGCTAGGTATGCTCCCACTATTGTATCTGAGATGGAGGATCGGGTTCACCAGTTCGTGATGGTATGAGCCGTACTTGCTTAACGATTGTATGTCGGTCTCACTTCAGCCAGACATGGATATTTCTCGTATTCAAGAATACGCTCAGGGTGTAGAGGAGCGTAAGCAGAAGTAGAGGATGGATCGTGAGCATGCTAGGGCCCAGAATAAGAGAGCAAGGTTTTCAGGTCCTTCTGGTGAGTTTCGAGGTGGTCAGAGGCAACAATACCTGAGGTATCCAGCCCAGCCATCAGCTAGCGCACCCCCTTAGTTTGGCGGTAAGAGACTTGATCATTCCACATATTCAGGGTCTGCACAGAATTTCAAGGCCTCAGATTCTCAGAATAGGGGTGAGACAAGTCAGATGAGGCCGCTCTTGCCACGATGTACTCAATGTGGTAAGAAGCATACCAGGAAGTGTCGTATGAGATTAGGTGTTTGTTATACTTTTGTTTATCTGGGCCACATTATGAGGGATTATCCGATGAGGGGTGATGCAAGCGTAACTCAGCCAGCGGGATCTGTAGATGGTTCGTCATCATCAGTACGCCCCCCTGGACAAGGTCCAAGTGTACCAATGAGTCGTGGTAGAGGCAGCGGCAGAGCATCTAGCTCGAGCAGTCCTCAGAACTGCATTTATGCCTTGGCAGGACTACATGACCAGGATTCATCACCTGATGTTGTTACAGGTATATTATCACTCTTCGCATATGATGTATATGCACTGATTGACCCAGGTTCCACTTTATCATACGTTACTTCGATGGTTGCTAGTAAGTTTGAAATAAAACCTGAATTAGTTAAACCTTTTGAGGTGTCTACACCTGTTGGGGACTCAGTGATAGCTAAGCGAGTATATAAGGGTTTCATAATCAAAGTTCATGGTCGATCTACCGTAGCAGACCTAATCGAGTTGGATATGGTAGAATTTGATGTTATAATGGGTATCGATTGGTTGGCTTCTTGTCATGCCAACGTTGATTGTAGATCAAAGATAGTTCGATTTCAATTTTCTGGAGAGCTTATTTTGGATTGGAAAGGTAATACGGCATCGCCGAGAGGAAGATTCATTTCTTATCTCAAGTCAAGGAAGATGATCAGAAAGGGATGTATATATCACTTAGCTCGGGTTCAGGATGTGGAAGTGGAGTCACCAACCATTCAGTCTATCCCTGTGGTTAATGAGTTTCCCGATGTTTTTCCCGATGAGCTTCTAGGTCTTTCGCCAGAGCGAGAACTTGAGTTTGCTATTGACCTACAACTCGATACTCATGCAATGTCTATTCCTTCCTATAGAATGGCCCTCACAGAGCTGAAAGAGTTGAAAGAACAACTAAAGGACTTTCTTGAAAAAGGCTTATCATACCTAGTACATCACCGTGGGGAGCACCTGTGTTATTTGTAAGGAAGAAAGATGGTTCCTTACGGATGTGTATTTATTATAGACAGTTGAATAAGGTGACAGTCAAGAATAAGTACCCGCTACCAAATATTGACGATTTATTTGATCAGTTGCAAGGTGCCAAGTATTTTTCAAAAATAGACTTGAGGTCCAGGTACCATCAGGTAAGGGTTAAAGAGGAAGATATTCCGAAGACATCATTCAAGACCAGATACGGGCACTTTGAGTTTCATGTTATGTCGTTCGGTTTGACAAATGCCCCAACAGTATTCATGGATTTGATGAACGTGTGTTCAGGACCTTTTTAGATCTATTCGTAATTGTATTTATCGACGATATATTGATGTATTCTCGTTCAGAGGCTGAGCATGTAGATCATCTGCGTACTGTGCTCAGAGTTCTACTGAAAGGGAAGTTGTATGCAAAATTCTCTAAATGTGAATTCTGGTTGAACTCTGTGGCTTTCCTTGGGCATATCATTTCGGGTGAAGGAATCCGGGTAGATACACAAAATATTGAGGCATTAAAGACTTCGCCTAGACCCACAACACCGACGAAGGTTCGTAGCTTTCTCGCTTTGGCAGGTTATTACATGAGATTTGTTGGAGGATTTTCTTCCCTTTTGGCACCTTTAACAAAGTTAACTCAGAAAGGAGCAAAGTTTCAATGGACTGACGCTTGCGAACGAAGTTTCCAGGCCTTAAAGGACAAATTAACTTCAACACCGATTCTAACGCTCCCAAAAGGGACCGATGGTTATGTGATTTATTGTGATGCTTCAGGCATTGGATTGGGTTGTGTGCTGATGCAACATGGTAAGGTTGTTGCCTATGCTTCTAGACAACTAAGAAAAGACGAGAAGAACTACCCGACATACGATTTAGAGTTAGACGCGATGATTCATGCTCTAAATATGTGGAGGCACTACTTGTATGGAATACATGTTGATATCTATACGGATCATAAGATCCTCCAGTACATCTTCAAGCAAAAGGAATTGATATTACATCAAAGGAGATGGTTGGAGCTACTTAAAGACTATGACGTTGATATTTTATACCATCCGGGGAAGGCGAACGTAGTAGTCGACGCCCTCAGTCGTAGATCTATGGGTAGCCTGTCGTATCTACAGCCAGAAAAGAGGGGAATAACCCATGAGGTTCATCAGCTCGCTAGTCTTGGAGTTTGGTTACTGGACTCAGGTGATATTGGGATTACTATTCAGGATACGACAACATCCTCTTTAGTAACTGAAGTAAAAGAACGCCAGTACAAGGATCTTGTGTTAGTTCGTTATAGGGATACCACCCTTCAGAAGGAGAAGACATCGTTTGAAATTACAGAAGATGGGGTCCTCAGATATCGAGGGCGATTATGCGTGCCTAATGTTGCAGGGATGCATCGGCAGGTTATGGGAGAAACTCACCATTCTTGTTATTCTATCCATCTGGGAGCAACAAAGATGTATCATGATATCAGGAAGTATATTGGTGGGACAGAATGAAAAAGGATATAGAAGAGTTTGTTGCTCAGTGTCCTAACTGTTAGTAGGTTAATATTGAGCATCAAAAACCCAGTGGATTATTGCAGGCTATGGAGATTCCGACTTGGAAATGGGAAATAATCAATATGGATTTCATCGTAGGCATACCTCGTACCCAACATAAGTTCGATTCGATATGGGTGATTGTTGATAGGCTTACAAAGTCAGCCCATTTTCTGCCCGTTAGGACTACACATTCCTCAGAGGATTATGCAAGGCTTTATATTAAGGAGACAATACGACTGCATGGTGTCCCTGTATCTGTTATCTTGGATAGAGGAGCTCAATTTACAGCTAACTTCTGGAGGTCCTTCGAAAAAGGAATTAGGGACTCAAGTAAGTCTTATTACAACATTTCATCCCTAGACAGACGGACATGCTGAGCTTACTATTCATACACTGGAGGACATGTTACGAGCTTGTGTGATAGACTTCAAAGGTAGCTGGGATGATCATCTGCCGCTTATTGAGTTCGCATATAATAACAGTTACCACTCTAGTATCCAGATGGCTCTGTACGAGGCTTTGTGTGGGCGCATGTGCAGATCTTTTATAGGGTGGTTTGATATAGGAGAATCTGGGTTACATAGGCCAGACCTAGTTCAGTAAGCCATAGAAAAAGCAAAGCTTATCAAGGATCGACTATTGACAGCTCAGAGTCGTCAGAAGTCATATTCTGACGTGCTGCAACGAGATTTAGAGTTCAGGGTTGATGACTGGGTATTCTTAAAGGTGTAACCTATGAAAGGTGTGATGAGGTTTGGCAAGAAAAGAAAACTTAGCCCACATTATATTGGGCCTTATAGGATCATTCATAGAGTGGTCCAAGTAGCCTATGAGTTAGTATTTCCCTCGGAATTGGAGTCTGTCATTTCGGTTTTTCACGTATCTATGTTATGGAAGTGTATTGGCGATCCTACCCGAGTGGTGCCCACAGATGATGTACAGATTACAAAGTACTTGTCATACGAGGAAATTCCGGTTGCCATCCTAGACCGACAAATCTGAAAGCTACGAAATAAGGAGGTAGCCTATGTGAAAGTACTTTGTAGGAACAACAATGTGGAAGAAATGACTTGGAGGACGAGGAAGACTTGAAGTCTAGATATCCCTACTTATTTCCTCCTCCAGGGAAGGGTCCGACTGAGACGTCATAACCATAAGGTACGTGTATAAACTCTTGTGTTGGTTATTATCGTTGGTCGTGTGAGGCGATTGTCGTTATTGATAATTGTGGTTCTATGTGGCATTGGATTATTAAGCTTCTATAGGGAGAGTTAGTAGTAGTGTTGTTACAAAGGCGAACCTGCCAAAGTTGTATAGATCACAGGGAGTTGAACATTTGAGGACGAATGTTTCTAAGGGGGGAGGGATGTTACATCTTGCATTTTCGTACGTTAAAAGTTTCGTCTTCAGTTAATTGATATAGACTCGGGGATGAGATTATCTTGAGGTTAACGTATTTACGCTATTTATAACAAGCGAGAAATAAGTGTCATGAAGGATAAAGGGTACCCGAATTAAAAAAAACAAGTTTAGTTGAAAGTGACCAATTTGGGATAAAATACGGTCGAACGATAATACCCAATGATTATGAACTAGTATCATGTAAGGTACCATATAACCATAGTAGTATAATGTATAAAGTATATATAAAGTATATTAAAAATAAGTAGAATTTTAAGTAATTTGTGGCATGCGGGTAATTAGTTAATTACCTGATAACGGGACATTACCCAGTTAACTAATAAGTGGATAAAAATTAAATAAAATACACTCCAAAAAACGTGGCACAAAGCCACAATGACTGAGAATGACTCTTAGTCATTCATGCCATGTGACTACCTAAGGTTAAATTAAATTTTAACCAAAATAAGACTTGATTATAAAGTCTTATTTCATTAGGATCAGAACGTTTATGGGACATTGTTGATATATCATCCTTTCTTCAAAATACATAAGGAGCAGAAACTCATTTCGTTCAAAAGAATTCAAGGAAGCAGAAGCTTATTTCGTTCAAAATACTTCAGCGTAATTCCATCAAAAGTTTTGCGGTTACAAAAGAGTACGATGCAATCTTCAAGAATATTATACAAAGTTTTCCTTACTCTAGGTATGTTAAGGCTATCCATCCTTTCTTTTTGGCATGATCTAAATTATACAGAAGAAACGAGTAAACGTACCTATGCCTGGCACGACATTTATACGCACGTGCATGACATTATATATATTTTAGAATTTACAAAGTTATTCAGATTTACTGATGGATTTTTTTATTCCATGTTTAACCTATGTTATTTACGTACTGATTTTCATGCCTTACTTATTCAGTACATTTTTCGTACTGACGCCCTATTTCACGGGGCCTGCGTTTCATGCACGCAGGTGCAGGTAGGCAAGCTGACGTCTCCCCTTTTAGGATCCTTGATCAGCAAGAATTTGCGTGCTCCACTTGATCCGGAGCTTCTTTTGATTTTGATACGATATGTTTGTGTGTATATATATATATATATATATATATATATATATATATATATATATATATATATATATATATATATATATATATATATATATGGTGACATGGCTCAGTCCCGTCTTTGTACAGGTATATTTCTATTAGAGGTCTGTAGACAGTATGTCTAGTTGGATAGTATGCGGCTTTGCCGGCTTCCAGTTTCGAGGTATATAGTTGTCTATAACAGCCTTGTCGGCCCGCCCTATGTATGTTGCACGTATATGTATGTATGGCTTTTGGTCATATTTCCTTCATGTACATTATTCATGTAATTCAACAGACGTTAATCAGGTTTATATCTTGAACGCAAGCTTAGGGGTGTTTAACAGGTAGGACTCGGGCACCCGTCGCGGCCCATCGATTTGGATCGTGACACAGTGTATGAGCGAGCCTCGACTTCGAGCCATGACCTCGAGATGGACCTCGCTGAACAGTAAAATAAAACAAAGAGGATATAATATAATAATACTAAAGGACAATTCTGAGAGATGAACACAAAAGTAGAAGAGTATATTCTTTGCTAATGATTGATGATCTTTACAAACGAGCAGCCTCCCCTTTTTATAATAGTGGAGGTCCTAAATATGATACATTTCTATTTTCAGAAAGGAATATAATTTGTACAACTGTCTAACAGATTTGTACGAACCCGTTCCGGAATTTATGCCTTGGTCTTTGTGCCATTGCTGAGTTCCCACCCATTCTGGTACAAGCCAAAAACAGTATCATTTCGAGGTAGCTTATAATCTGCCCTCGATGTTGTGTGCTTTGGTTCTCGCGATTTGCACTTCCTCGAACCCGATTTGTCTCGATCCATCTGACTATAACCTCGGGTGATCTCTCGACTTAGGAAATCAGACTTATCCAATTTCGACCGTGTACATATTTTATGTAATGTCATTAAGAAAGGGCTTAGGCTACATTATCGAAGCATATGAAAGTTATGGTTACTTAGTTTGACAAGCTTCCCCGCGTGTTCTCTTTTTCCTCCTAGAAAATAAAGGCTTACTGTGGAACATTCTGTATAAATAAGTAAAAGTACTTCATGATTTTTGATTTTCGCAATCAAATTTGGGTCACCGATACGAATCTTTACTTCCTTCTTGACTCATATTATTAGCTAGTACATAGATGACGATATAATTATTGAGTTATATATTTCATAACACTTGAACGAATAGAATTGCTGATTGTTTATATCTTCATGAAATTTCATGGCATATATATTGGCAAGAATAGCATGCAACGTAAATTAACCAATATTGCGCTTTTATTAGCTAGGTGCATTGTCACAATTCAAGCCATTATGGACATGTGTTTCACTTAAGAAAGAAACCAAAATATGTTGAGGAACTTTATGGTAGTAGAGTGCAGACATGTGTTCTCACAAAGTAAACAGTGACATGCATCATTTGAAGCTCTAAACCTCTTTTTTCAGATAGGTTCTCGAGTTCCCTTTTCACTCAATATCTGATCTAAAAGCTCCCAGCGAAAAATCAGAGTGTCACAACCCAAAATTTACCTAATCGTGATGACACCTAAACCAACCCGCTAGGTAGCTGTCATGACCCAACATCCCTCCAAAATACACCGTGACGACACCTAGTCTCTACGACTAGGTAAGCCTAACAAATTGCGGAAATATCATTAATGAATGCAAAACTCAACGACTAACTGCAATAGATACTGAATAACCAATAACAATGCCGTTCGGCATGTACAATAACCAAAAACACTAGACGTACATAGATATTCCAAAACCCGGAACATCATGAGTCACAAGCTACAGAAAGAAATTAGTATCTCTATACACCGGAGTCTAATAAAAAGAAATACATGAAGTGTTTGACATGGGGAAGAATAGAGAGAGACTCCGAGGTCCGCGGACGCGGAAGATATACCTTGAAGTCTCCAAAGCTGTCTCGGCTCGCTGATAATGCGGCTGATAATGAGCACCTGAATCTGCTCACAAAACATGTGCAGAAGAGTAGTATGAGTACACCACAATGGTACCCACTAAGTGTCAAGCCTAACCTCGGCCGAGTAGTGACGAGGTCAGGTTAGGCCCACTAGTAAATAATAACTGAAGCTGAAAATATATAGTATAAATATAGTCTAGAACTAAGCAAAAGGAAACACAACAATAATAATTCTACACACAGAATAAACGACAACAAGGGATCTCTTGAGATACCATCTCGTAGACCCAAAATAAATATGCAGTGACAACTCCCGAGGAACCGCCTCATAACCTCAAATGTAAATATGCAGGGAGAGCTCCCTAGCTACCTCCTCGTAGTCTCAAAAGTAAATATGTAGGGGATCTCCCGGTATACCGTCCCGTAGTCCCAAAGTAAATACATAACTCAAACTAATGAAGATAACAACTTCAACACGAGAATCTACAGTTTAGTCTAAATACAAGTCAAGAAAGGAAACATGAATTCACTAAGCATGTTGCAAGGAGTTCAGTTAAGCAATCAAGACACGTAGACATGTTATTCTAGGCTAACAGGGTAACTCCACATGCTAGTATACTCAATTAACGTGAAAACAGGTAATTACTAAGTAAAAATAAGGTTTTGCAACAAATAGCCTGTGTACACACTCTTCACCTTGCGTACACGACACTCACATATCATGTTAGTATCGAATTCTAAAGGGATTTCCCCCACACAAGGTTAGGCAAGCCACTTACCTCGAACAAAGCTCAAATCAATCGTAAGAATGTCTTTTCCTCGATTATCCGACTCCGAATGTCCCAAATCTTGACAAACACAATTACATACCATAAATATATCTATAAGAAGCTAATCTAATCAATGAAATCTAAGCTAAATGAGGAAATTAGGAAATCGACCCAAAAAGTCTTCCCAGACCCACGTGTCAAAATAGGGTAAAAGTCATAAAAATATGAACACCATTCACTCACGAGTCTAACCAATCAAGAATTACTCGAATTTGACTTCAAATCTCCTTCCAAAACTCAAAATTTGATCTATGAAGTTTCTACAATTTTTTCCCAAATTTCCAACTCAAATCCCTAATTTGAAGATGAAAATAGCAATAGATTCATGAAATATAGCCCAATCCGATTTAGAATCACTTACCCAAAAAATCTTCTAGAAGAAACCTCAAATAATCGCCTCACACGGAGCTCTCAAAGTCTCAAACCCGAAATGAGAATCAAACCCTCGAAATCCTCTTTTTTTGCCCAGCAATCTCGCTTCTACAAACCTCAAAACCGCATCTGCGAAAATTCCATCGCAGGTGTGGACTTAATATTTGCCCCTGGGTTGCATCTACAAAAATAGGGCCACACCTGCGGATCCTCTCATGCAACAAAGGCGTCAGACATGCGACTCACAACGGACCTGCGCACTGACCAACTGCAAAAGTCCAAATCTCATTCCGTTAAGCATCCGAAACACACCTGAGGCCCCCAGGACTTCAACCAAACATACCGACCAGTCCTAAAATGCCATATGAACTTAGTTGAGCCCTCTAATCACATCAAACAATGCTAAAAACACAAATCACCCTCCGATTCAAACTTAAAGAACTTGAGATTTCAAATTTCGACAACTAACGCCAAAACCTACCAAACCATATCTGATTGATCCCAAATTTTTCACCCAAGTCATATTCGTCATTACCCTATTCCTACCCGGAATCGGAATCCGACTCCGATATCAAAAAGTCCACTATCGGTCAAAATCTCCAAAAATTTGACTTTCGCTATTTCAAGGCTAAATGAGCTACAGACCTCCAAAACACAATTCAGACATTCCCCTAAATCTAAAATCACCCAATGGAGCTAACGGAATCGACGAAACTCCATTACGATGTCGTCTTCATACAGTTCCGACTACTGTCCAAATCTTAAGACTTAAGCTTCCGCTTAGGGACTCAGTTTCCCAAAATGCTCCGAACCCACGACCAACACCTCCCGACAATACACATAAGCAGAAAGAGATACGGGAAAATAGTAAACAGGGGATCGGGGCTATAGCCCTCAAAATGACCGGCCGAGTTGTTACACCCTCCCCCTCTTCAAACAATCGTTCGTCCTCGAACGAGTATAGAGACATACCTGATGAGGTTAAAAGATGAGTATAACGTCTGCGCATATCATGCTCGGTGTCTCAAGTCACCTCCTCGACTGGGTGACTCCTCTGCACCTTTTCACGGAAGCAATATTCTTTGACCTTAGCTTTCTGACATGCCTGTCCAAAATAGCCACTAGCTCCTCAATATAAGATAGATCCTTGTCCAACTGGACTGAGCTGAAATCCAACACATGAGACAGATCATCGTGATACTTTCGGAGCATAGAAACATGGAATACCAGATGAAATCTTGCTAGACTGGGAGGTAAGGAAACCTCCTAAGCAACCCCCCAACTCACCGCAACACCTCAAAGGGGCCAATGAGTCTTTGTCTTAGCTTGCCCTTCTTCCCTAACTTCATAAAGCCCTTCATAGGTGAAACTCGGAGCAACACCCACTCTCCAACCATGAATGCAACATCGCGAACCTTCCTATCCGCATAACTCTTCTGTTTGGACTAGGCTATGAGAAGTTGATCCTGAATCACCTTCACCTTATCCAGGGCATCCTGAACCAAGTCCGTACCCCATAATCTAGCCTCGCCCGGTTCAGACCAACCCATTAGGGACCAATACCACCTACCATAAATAGCCTCATACGGTGCTATCTGGATGCTCACTAATAACTGTTGTTGTAGTAAAACTCCGCAAGCGGCAAGAACTGATCTCACAAACCTCCAAACTCTATCACACACATACGGAGCATATCCTCTAATATCTGAATAGTGCGCTCGGATAGTCCATCCATCAGAGGGTAAAATACTATGCTCAGCTCCACTCGAGTGCCCAACTCATGCTGTACGGACCTCCAGAACCATGATGTAAATTGCGTACCCTGTCAGAGATGATAGATACCGGTACGCCATGAAGCCTGACAATCTCGCAGATGTAAATTCGACCCAACTACTCGGAAGAATAGGTAGTCATCTCAGGAATGAAATGAGATGGCTTGGTCAGCCTATCTACAATCACCCAAACTGCATCAAACCTCCGCTTAGTCCGTGGGAGTCCAACAACGAAGTCCATAGTGATCCGCTCCCATTTCCACTCCCGAGTCTCTAACTTCTAAAGCCGCTGATGCTCGTACTTCAACTACTGGAAATTTAAACACCAAGCCACATAATCCACTATTTCCTTCTTCATCCTCCTCCACCTATAATGTTTCCTCAAGTCCTGATACATCTTCGTGTGTAAGGCCCCGGAAAATTTTGCTAAGCAATTTAGGATTTCCGGGTGCCAGGTAGGCTAATTATAATATTTTATGTGCTATAAATGTGATGTAAATGAATTGTATATGATAATTAAGTGTATAAGTCATATGATAAGTAATGTGGGGTCTATGGAGAGGCCTAAGTCTAAGCCAAATGGGAAAATTTCATAATAGGCTTAAATTCCAAATGTGTTTGTGCAGGTCCACACTTTGAACAAGAATATCTAAATATATATAAGGTTTTATGTAATGAAAAAACTATCAAATGAAAGATTTTCGAGTCTAGTTTCCAACGTTTCAAACCGTTCGTCATTTGGAAATTACTACACAAAGTTATGATCAAATTACCAAAGGATGGCATATTGCATTTCTGCGGCCATTATGCGATCGAAAGTATGATATTGGTTATGTCTCACTGTATCAAGTGAGATGGCTTAGCTGATCGGGCCGAGATCGGACTCCGTGTGAAAATGACACGTTGGTATTATGAATTATGATGCTGATGATGTCTCAGTTGGGATGGCTAAGTCGGTCGGGCCGAGACCGGACTCCGTGTAAAAGACACGGTGGCATTATAAAAATTGTGGCACTTGGCTTTAAAGGACTACTATTCAAAATATGGAATAACGGATTAAGAAACTATGGTGATTCTTGCTTGTGTTCTTCCTATTTCTATGTAATGTTAGTTGATGTCTCTGATTTCATTTCTATATGCTCACCGTTTATTTTATCTAGAGTATAGTTTGTTCATACATACTAGTACTATTCGATGGTACTAACGTCCTTTTTGCCGGGAGCGCTACATCTTCTTATGGATGTAGGTGGCTCTGTAGCTGGTAGCGTCGATCGCAGGTAGCAGTGCCTTCTCTTTCTCTCCACAACAGTCTTGGTGAGCCCCATTTCCTTCCGGGGTTATGTATAAAATATGTCACATTTCTTTTGCTTATGTTGTTACGCTTTGAGGTATAGCCGGGGCCTTGTCGCCGGCAGGGTCACTTTGTCTTTTTTTTCCATCTTTAGAGGCTCCGTAGACAGATTGTGGGTGGTGTCGGGTACTAACAAATTGAACTAGAAATGTTGTTATTTGGCAGAATGTTCCCTTCGTATCTATTAATTGTAATATTCTGGATATTATGGTTGAAACTGCTAATGAAAACAAAAATGGAAGTTTATGAAAATATTATAAAGTAACAGGCTTGCTCAGTCGGGTTTACTCAGTTGAGCGCCGGTCGTACTCTTTGGTTTTGGGGTGTGACATCGTGGCACCCGAAAGAATGGAGTACCGCGAGCTGTGAGCCTCCTGGAGAATCAAATCACGCAAATCATCTATATTTGGCAAACATAGCCTGCCCTGCATACTCAATGCACCATCATCCCCAATAGTTACCTCCTTAGCATCAACGTGCTGCACCGTGTCCTTAAGGACATGTAGATGGGGGTCATCATACTGATGCTCCCTGATACGATCATAAAAACAAGAATGAGAGACAACACAAGCCAATACTCGACTCGGCTCTGAAATATACAATCTCACAATCTGGTTGGCTAAGGCATGAACATCCAACGCCAACAGCCTCTCTACTGCAGGAAGATATGCTAAACTACCAAAACTCTACGCCTGACGACTCAAGACATCAGCCACCACATTGGCCTTTCCCGAGTTGTACAAAATGGTGATATCATAGTACTTAAGCATCTCCAACCATCTCTGCTAACGCAAGGAAGATCCTTTTACTTTAAACGATACTACAAACTCCGATGATCGGTGTAAGTCTCAAAAGGGACACCATACAAATAGTGCCGCCAAATCTTCAAGGCATAACAATAGCTGCTAACTCAAGGTTGTGGACAAGGTAGTTCTTCTCATGCACCTTCAGTTCTCTAGACGCGTAGGAAATCATCCTACCATCCTGCATCAACACTGCACCGAGACCAATCCGCGACGCATCACAATATACAGTGTAAGATCCCGAACCTGTAGGCAATACCAATATTGGGGCTGTAGTCAAAGATGTCTTGAGATTTTGAAAGCTCTCCTCACACTCCTCTATCCACCTAAACGGAGCACCCTTCTAGGTTAGCCTGGTCATAGTTACTGCAATAGATGCAAATCCCTCTACGAAACGACAATAATACCTTGCCAAACCAAGAAAACTCCGGATCTCCTTAGCTAATGACGATCTAGGCCAACTCTTCACTGCTTCCACCTTCTTCGGATCTACCTTGATCCCATGACTATATACCACATGACCCAAGAATGCCGCTGAGTCTTTCTAAAACTCACACTGCGATGCTTCAAGGGTTGGTTTGGGTTGTGTGTTGATGCAACATGGGAAGGTTATAGCGTATGCTTCAAGGCAACTCAAGAATCACGAGAAGAATTATCCGACGCATGATTTGGAGCTCGCGGTAGTGGTGTTTGCATTAAATATTTGGCGGCATTATCTTTATGGGGTCCACGTGGATGTGTTCTCAGACCACAAGAGTCTTCAGTATTTATTCAAGCAGAAGGAGCTGAATCTAAGGCAGCAGAGGTGGTTAGAGTTGCTCAAAGATTATGATATGAATATTTTGTACCATCCAGGGAAGGCGAATGTGGTGTCCGACGCTCTCAGTCAGAAGTCTATGGGTAGTTTGGCTCATTTGGAAGTGGATCAGAGGCCCTTGGCTTGGGAGGTTTATCAATTGGCCAGTTTGGGGGTTTGTCTTTCGACCTCAAACGAAGGGGAGGTTATGGTGCATAATGGAGCAGAATCATCACTTGTAGCGGAAGTCAAAGAAAAGCAGTTTATTGATCCAGCATTGACACAGTTGAAGGAGGCAGTTCTGAATAACAAGATTTCGGCATTTTACTCGGCAGCGATGATGGGGTATTGCGATGTTAAGGTAGGC
This sequence comes from Nicotiana undulata, assembly GCA_005239495.1. NCBI lineage: Eukaryota > Viridiplantae > Streptophyta > Magnoliopsida > Solanales > Solanaceae > Nicotiana > Nicotiana undulata. The sequence continues at coordinate 23,092 of MDKH01221409.1, read as the reverse complement.
TATGTGTTCCAGATGTAGATAATCTTTGGGAGAGGGTAATGGCGGAGGCTCATAGCTCCAGGTATTCTGTGCACCCAGGTTCTACGAAAATGTATCATGATCTCTGGGAAATTTATTGGTGGAGCGGTATGAAGAAGGGTGTGGCGGACTTCGTGTCTAGATGTCCAAATAGTCAGCACGTTAAGGCCGAGCATTAGCGGCCCGGTGGATTAACTTAGCTTATGGAAATACCAACATGGAAATGGGAGATGAACATGGATTTCGTGGTATGGTTACCTTGCACTCAGTGCAAGTTCGACTCGATTTGGGTGATAGTGGATCGACTCACCAAATCAGCTCACTTTTTGCCAGTCAAGTCCACTGATACTGCAGAACGGTACGCTCAGTTGTATATCAAGGAAATAGTCAGACTTCATGGCACTCCAGTTTCTCTTATCTTGGATCAAGGGGCCTAGTTTACAGCTAATTTTTGGAGGAAATTTCAGCAAGGTTTGGGTACTCAGGTGAATCTCAGCACGACTTTCCATCCACAGACTGATGGTCAAGTGAAGCGGACTATTCAGACGCTTGAAGATATGTTACGGGCTTGTGTTTCAGATTTCAAAGGTAGTTGGGATGACCATTTGCCGTTTATCGAATTTGCTTACAATAACAGCTTTCATGCTAGTATTCAGATGGACCCATTTGAGGCATTGTACGAGAGAAGGTGTAGATCTCCGATTGGATGGTTCGAAGCTGGCGAGACGGCATTGTTAGGTCCAGATCTTGTGCACCAAGCTATGGAAAAAGTTAGAGTCATTCAGGAGAGGATGAAAACTGCTCAGAGTCGTCAGAAATCCTATGCAGACGTTCGTCGAAGATAATTGGAGTTCCAGGTAAATGATTGGGTGTATATATGTATTTTTGGGTAGTAACAATACGTACTCGGAACCGTGGATCATGTTGGAAAGTTATGTATGTATTATGTATGTTTGAATATCAATCGTTGAAATGTTAAAAGAGGAAACAAATGGAGATATGTTGTAAAATGTACTTTGAAACTAAAAACGGCTAACTCACACGAAATAATGCATGTTATGAACGCGGGGTAATACGTTGGGCAGGAAAGGCAATCCAGGTCCGCTTGACTGGGTTCACCCGGTTAGGCGCCGGTTTCGTCCCTCGATTTTGGGGTGTGACATTGGGTCATCCTATGTCTATTATTCCCTTATGTTTTATTCCAATTATCCCATGATGGCCCTTCTGGCCCATTTACCTAGGATGGTGTGATAGGAAAGATATGTTATGTCGGTACTCGGTTGAGTAAGGCACCGAGAGCCTGTCGTAGCCCTCTGATTTGGGTTGTGACAAAAGTGGTATTAGAGTAGTTCTGTCCAACGGAGTCTGCAAGCCGTGTCTAGTAAAGTCTTGTTTATGGATGTGTTGTGCACCTAACTTATAAGTAGGAGGCTACAAGGAATTTTGGGCTGTCACTCTTTCGTCTTACTCTAGATCGAGTGGTCGAGATCAGTTGTAAGAATTCAAACTCCTAAATTCTATGTTATTCCTAATACAACGATGCCTACATCTAGAAAGACAGTTGGTAAGAGATTTACTATGTCCGTGGAAGAGTTAAGTTTGTGGAACTCGATTTTGCACCAAGCTTTTTCACGACCCCAAACACCTAGTCGTGATGGCGTCTGTGGTGGAATCAGGCAAGCTACACATTTTATTGAATCAAAGTTTATTTGTCAGAAAACTTATAAATTCATAAGCAAAAGAACGATATTAATCCATTTGAGAGTCTAATATCACTAAAACACAGTTTAAAAACAAAATCCAAATCCCAGATCTAGTGTCTTTCAACCACGAGCTACTACAAGAAAAATATCGAAATGTAGAGCTGACATAAACATGTCTGGGGGAAAGCAAAATACAATGGGAAGATAAAGAAGGAGAAATTGAGGCTGCGATCGCCAGCTGCTACCTCGAAGACTCCAAGGAACTCTTTGTCATCCAATCACCCACTGCTATCGGGCCTAGATGAACTTGGATCTGCACACAAGGTGCAGGGGGTAACGTGGGTACACCAACTCAGAAGTAACAAACCCAAACTACTGGCTGAGAGGTAGTGACGTACTAAACCTCAACAAATAAATAATACAATGTACAGAATTTAAACATGTTCACAATTTATCAGAGAATGAAAGATAGACTATGCAAGATATGCCAAGAATCACATGTATAACTCAGTACTCTACATGCCATTATATGAAAAGTATGGAAAATGTACATAGTGCTCACAACTCTCTTACAACAGTCCACTCAGTATCGTATATGGCTCTCAGGCCCAGGGAAGATCCATCTCGGAATGTACATGAACACTGGTGACCATAGTCACTCAGTACTGAGGAAAAGGCCAATCCAGCCCTATGGAAAAGATCTATCTCCATAATACAACACTCAGACAAGATCCATGTCCAGGGACGAACCATCCCTCGTATATCGTCAACTTCAGACAAGGTCCATATCCAGGGGGTGTAAAGACTCCGGAGGGGCTCCTATAAGCCCAAGTGATATATCAAGCCAACGAAGGCATTATCAGAGTATCGCTGCGGTGTGCAGTCCGATCTCATAACTGTCTCAATAACAGGCTCTCGGCCTCACTCAGTCATTACTCTCCAGTCTCGCTCACATGGCTCACAAATGCATAAATCAACCCGAAACAATGATAAATATGTATACAATTAATAATTACTGAGACTGAGGCATGAAATAATATGCTATGTCAGGACTGAGTAGATGAAACCAAATAATCACATAATGAGACAGTAATATACGACCACTCGGGTCTCAACATTTTTGGCGTGAAGACTTAGCATTTGTACGTAACATGATTTCTAACATGTTCACATTTACCACATTAATAGAAGTGCGTATATCGATCCGTAATAGATACTAGATGGTGCCATGGGGTGAGCCAGGCCATAAATCACTCGGTGCACGCCCGTCACTTGGCATGTGCGTCACCTTAATTATAGTCATATATCATATAGTTCGGGGTTTCGAGCCCTCAAAACCAAGTTTGGAAACGTTACTTACCTCAAAACCGGCTAAAATCCCAGCCCTCAATGCCTAGACTCGGCCTCCGAGTGCTCCAAATCTACCAAAAATCAGATTTATATCATTATTGTATGCAAAGGAACGAAACCCATTCGAAAATTATCAAAAGTAACCAAAAATCGCAAAATTGGCCAAACCCAACCACCGGGCCCACGCCTCGGAATCCCATAAAATTTACACCACAAGAATCCTCATCCTCCCACGAGTCTATACATACCAAGAACATCAAAATCAGACCTCAAATGACCTTTCAAATCCCCATTTTAAAGTTTCTAATTACAAGCCTAATTACCCAATTTTGGTACTAATTTCCCATAAATTTCACCACTAATCATTCCATTAATCACAAATAAATGAGTATTAAGTCCAAAAGTATTACCTCCACAAAGAACTCTCGAATTCCCTCTTCAAAACCCTTCAAAAAGCTCCAAACCCGTGTAAAAATGGTGGGAGAATGACCAAAATCCGCTAAGGGTCCTATTTATATTTTCTGCCCAACGATTGCCGCACCTGCGGCTAAATTCTCGTACCTGCAGTCCCGCACCTCTGAGAATCACTTAAATGCCAAAAATCCGCACATGCGATCAAAATACCGCACCTGCGACTCTGCAGGTGCGACCCAATCTACGCATCTGCGGTCTTTCACCAGCCCACCAAATTCCGCATCTGCGGCCAGTGGTCTGCTTCTGCGAGCTCACACTTGTGGTCCCCTATCCACAGGTGCGGTTACATCAGAACCAGCAGCTTCAGCTGCAAATTTCCAACTTTCATCTCCTCGATGGCTATCCGAAATCATCCCGAGCCCCTTGGGACCCCAACCAAAAATACAAATAAATCATAAATGATCACCCAGACGTAGTCGAACCCTCGGAACACCCAAAATAACATCAAAACACCAAATTCACCTCAGATTCAAGCCTATGAACTTAGAAACTTCTAAATTCCGCCAATGATGCCGAAACCACCCAAAACATGTCTGATTCACTCGAAAAGTTGCACGCACATAAAAAATGAGCTTACGAACCTGTTCCAACTTTCAAAATTCCATTCCGACCCCAATAGCTAATTTTTCACTGCCGACCGGAAATAGCCAAAAACTCAATTTCGCCAATTCTACTCCAGACCTCAAAACCACATTTCGATCACACTCCTAAGTCCCAAATCACCTAACGAAGCTATTCGAGATAACAAATCCACATTTCGAGGTCGGTTACCTATAAGTTAACTCCTAGTTGACTTTTACAACTATTAAGCTCATTTAAGAGACGAAGTGTCTCTATTCTCACCACGACCACTCAGAACCCGTACCAACCGACCCCAAACATCATGAATATGTTAAATAACATATGACAAATCTGAAACAGGGGAAACGATATAATTTCACGGAACGACCGCCCGGGTCGTTCCATTCTCCCCCTCTTAAACAAACGTTCGTCCTCGAACGGGTCTAGAAACATACCTAGAGTGTCAAATAAGTGAGGATATCTGCTCCACATCTCCCGCTCGGTCTCCCAGGTGGCCTCCTCCACCGACTGCCCTCTCCCTTGCACCTTTACTGAAGCTATATCCTTAGATCTCAACATTCTGACCTGCCGACCCAAAATAGCCACTAGCTCTACTTTATATGACATATCAGCCTCAAGATGAACTTGCTAAAGTCCAAAACATGAGACGGGTTTCCAACATACTTTCGGAGAATAGAGACATGAAACACCAGATGAACGCTCGATAAGCTGGGTGGCAAAGCAAGTCTATAAGCTACCTCTCCAACCCTCTGAAGCAACTCAAAAGGCCCAATGAACTGGGGACTCAACTTGCCCCTCTTCCCAAACCGCAAAACACCCTTCATGGGTGACACCTTCAGCAGTACCTTCTCCTCAACCATGAAAGACACATCCCGTACTTTTCGGTCCGCATAACTCTTCTGCCCAGACTGCACCGTGCAAAGTCGCTCCTGAATCAAATTCACCTTATCCAATGCAACCTGTACCAAATCTGTGCCCAAAACCCTAGCCTCACCCGGCTCAAACTACCCAACCAGAGATCTACACCTCCTATCATATAAAGCGTCATACGAAGCCATCTAGATACTCGACTGATAACTATTATTATATGCAAACTCCGCGAGTGGCAAAAACTGGTCCCATGAACCCCCGAAATCATTGACACAAGCACACAACATGTCCTCCAGAATCTGAATAGTGCGCTCTGACTGCCCGTCCGTCTGAGGATGAAATGATGTGCTCAACTCGACCTGAGTACCCAACTCTCTCTGCACGAACCTCCAAAGCTGAGATGTGAACTGAGTACCTCTGTCAGAAATGATAGAAACTGGAACACAATGCAATCAGACAATCTCTCTGATATAAATCTCAGCCAACCGCTCCGAAGAATAAGTAGTACCATTAGGAACGAAGTGCGCGGACTTGGTCAGCCGATCCATAATAACCCATATAGCATCGAACTTCCTCGAAGTCTGTGGGAGCCCAACTACAAAGTCCATGGTGATTCGCTCCCACTTCCACTCCGGAATATCCAACCTCTGATGCAACCCACCTGGTCTCTGGTGCTCATACTTGACATGATGACAATTGAGACACTGAGCTACAAACTCAACAATATTCTTCTTCATCCGCTTCACCAATAATGTTGTCTCAGATCTTGATACATCTTCGCGGTACCCAGATGGATGGAATACCGTGAGCTGTGGGCCTCTGCTAGAATCAACTCTCGATGCCCATCCACATTGGGCACAAAATTCTGACCATGAATCCTCATAACCCCATCATCACCAATCACTACATCCCTGGCATCACCTCGCCAGACCCTGTCCTGATGAACAAGCAAGTGTGGGTCATCATACTGGCGCTCTCTGATCTGGTCATTAAGAGAAGACCTGAAGGCTACACGAGCCAATACCCGGTGGGGTTCTGATAGATCCAATCTTACAACCTGGCCCGTTAAGGCCTGAACATCAAGTGCTAGTGGTCTCTCTGCTGCTGGGAGATATGCTAGACTCCCCAAACTCTCTACTCTGCGACTCAAGGCATCGGCCACTACATTGGGCTTCCCCGGATGGTATAGAATAGCGATATCATAGTATTTGAGAAGCTCCAACAATCCCCTTTGACGCAAATTCGAATCCTTCTGCTTAAACAGATGCTACAGACTACGATGATCAGTATAAACCTCACAATGCACACCGTACAAATAATGACGCCAAATCTTCAAGACGTGAAAAATGGCTGCTAGCTCGAGATCATGTACCGGATAATTCTTCTCGTGAATCTTCAACTGGCGTGAGGCGTAGGCAATCACTATACCCTCCTGCATGAAAACACAACCAATGCCTATCCTCGAGGCATCACAATATACTGTATAAGAACCTGAAACTGATGGCAATACTAACACTGAAGCTGAAGTTAATACAGCCTTGAGCTTCTAAAATCTCTCCTCACACTCGTCCGACCACCTGAATGGAGAACCCTTCTAGGTCAATTTGGTGAAGGGCGAAGAAATAGAAGAAAACCCCTCCACAAAGCAACGATAATATCGCGACAAACCAAGGAAACTCCTAATCTCAGTAGTTGGAGACGGTCGTGGCCAACTCTGTACCGCCTCTATCTTCTTCGGATCCACCTGAATACCCTCACTGGACACCACGTTTCCCAAGAAAGCTACTGAGCCAAGCCAAAACTCACATTTGTAGAACTTTTCATAAAGCTTCTCCTCCCTCAACCTTTGTAAAGCAACTCTCAAATGCTGAGCGTGCTCCTCCTGGATACGAGAATATACCAGGATGTCATCAATGAACACAATAACAAAAGAATCCAAGTACAGATGAAACACGATGTTCATCAAATGCATGAACGTTGTTAGGGCATTGGTCAGCTCAAAGACATCGCCATAAACTCATAGTGGCCATAACGAGTCCTGAAAGTTGTCTTGGGAATATCAGAATCCCGAATCTTCAGCTGATTATACCCAAATCTCAAATCAATCTTCGAGAACACTCGGGCTCCCTTAAGTTGGTCAAACAAATCATCAATGTGAGGCATAAGATACTAATTCTTGATTGTAACCTTGTTCAACTGCCTGTAGTCAATACACATTCTCATAGAACCATCCTTCTTTTTTCACAAAAAACACCGGCGCACCCCAAGGTGACACACTAGGCCGAATGAACTTCTTATCTAGGAGTTCCTGAAGCTGTTGTTTCAATTCCTTCAACTCCACTGGTGCCATATGATACAGGGGAACAGAAATGGGCTGGGTGCCAAGCATCAAATCAATACCAAAATCAGTATCCCTGTCAGGTGGTGTTGATACCCAATTTATTCTCAATAATATTTTTAAATTGCATATATAACCTCAAAAATCATGTATCAATAGCAATTGGTATTTTTCCTATATTTTTATTAACTTATTTTAATTTATCCAGCATTTTATTTCCAATATATATTTACAAAATTGCATTACAAATGATTTCAAAAGCATTTCTTGATTTAATTTATTATTTTAGGGTCCTACTAAGACCGTATTATTTCACAATTAGCCGAATTAGCACCTTTTGGCTATGATTGCAATAACTTTGCGATTATAGCCCAATCATATGATTTTATACTATTCTTATCCAGTAATTAACCACTTGTATTTTTAAATACTAAGTAATCATTTTCATTTTTAAGCATAAATTTCATTATTACACAATTATTAGCTATTTTTATAAATTGTTTTATCTAATTTAATTAGGTATTTAATAGCTAGCCAATTATATTTCAATTTTAGTCTAATTAGGACCTGATCCTAACCCAGTTAAAAATAATCCAACAGACCCCAAGCCCAATTCCTAAATCTACCCGGCCCAATCCGGACTTAATCTTGTTTGTTGATCAAAATTGATCAACGGTCCAGATCCCCCTTACCATAATTAAACCCTAAGACTACCCCCTCCCGCCCTTCTCTCACTTGCCCCTCATTCTTACGCCGTTACATCTCTCTCTCATCTATCTCAACTCCCTCTGCTAACCTAAGCTCTCATCTGCCGTCTCCTTGCCGGAAACCAGGTGGTTTCACCACCATCCCAACTTCATGGCTCCCTCCTACACCGGGTATCATTGCTTTGAGGCCCTCAAGTGAACCATAGGCGGTTCACTCACCTCCCATGATCTCTCATTCCATTCTCCGGCCATCCATGGCCGTCCGAGTAAGATCTTACTACTTCCGGCTAGAACCAGTGGTTCCTAAGCCGTCTCTCCTTCTCCTTGGGTTGTCTCTATGTAACCCTAACTACTAGTGCCAGATTTCTTTAGATCTGTAACAGATCTTGGCATATCATGAGTTATTATGATGTTTTCCTCAAAGACTTTCTGTTTTCCCTAAAAAGATTATTCATCCTCAAACTAGGGTTCTTTAAACCCCTTTTTAAAACAACTTTTCTCTCTGATTTTTAGCAGTATCTTATGATTTTCATCATGTTTAAATATTATTTAAGCTTTTCCCTTTTGTCTGATTCATTTTTGCTAGGAAACCCCAAAAGTATTGGTTTCAATCTATGGTTCTGAGTTTATTTGAGATAATATGTTTACTGTTCTATTATGATTACTGTGCCCTCGTGAATACTTCGCGATTTTGTGATTTTACTCCTATATTTGCTTGTTAGGATTTCTGGTTGCAATTATTGTATTGGTAAAAAATATAGCCTCATACGTGTACAAATTTTGGATGACTCAGCCAACCAGATGGACTAAGTAGAACATCACACGTGGACACGGGATAAAGAGATACGATCAATTCAAGAAATTAGCCACGGAAAAATCATCAAAGAAGAAGAGGCACGGTCACAACGAATCCGGGCGCAATAATGGGCCGATCCAAAGATCAGCAATCAATGTCCTGTACGTTATGTAACTCCTAAAATAACAGTTACTATTTATCATTGTAACGCCTCATAAATGCAATAATTAAGCATTAAATAGGCTATCATGACAGAAATACAAACGTTGTACTAGGAGAATATCCCTATAAAAGGTACATGAAATGTAGGAAAGAGGGATCATCTGAATTTGGGGGGACTAAAAAGCTATTTTTATTCTTTTGCTCTCAAAATTATTGCTATTTACTCTTTATTTGGTTAATTCGATTATCAGTAACCCGAGTTTTTCCTCAATTAAGCTTTCGTCAAAAGAATTCATTTTTTGGTTAAACAATTATTCCTGCTTATTATGTGATTCTACTCTATTTTTTGTTCATCAATGTTGTTGAACCTTCACTTCTCCTGCATGTACTACATTCATTCTGTTGATTCAGGCCATGCTCAATGTGAATCCCTGATTTATGTGATTTTACCCTATGTTTTCCTGATACGATTTCTGATTTTCGTCTATTATGAGTTTATTCTGTTTATTCTCATAAGCTTATGCTAATTCCTCCTAACTCAATATTGTTTTCTATTTGTGAATCCCTGAATCTCTATGATTGATACTTCATTGATTTTGCATAATGTTCTCTACTGATTTTGAGTATTTCCTTAAACGTGTGATATTTTCCTTGATTAAATATTGACTTCCTATAATTAGAACTTCACTCGAGGACTTCCTTACTGATTTCAAGAATTCAAATTTATCTCTTGCCTTATTTTCATACCTAATGTTGCTGTCAAACTAATGCATATGTATTTTCCTTAAATAGAGTTTTTGAACTTGGACCTAATTACATGCTCTATACCTATATTACACTTGTACTATTTTCCTATGTATTACCATCAGTCTATACGATTTTCTTTCCTTATGTTACTACTGTCTATCACTGATTGAGTATGACTCCTTAATTAAAGGGAGTACTTACATTAATTTGATTCTAATTGATGCTTACCTCCATAATTTTTTCTGAACCATTATTAGTTACCTTATTCTCTGCCTATTTCAAAACTATATATACCCTGCTCTTTCATTAGCAAACACACGAGCACACACTGTTCAGAACTCTCTTACACACAAATACTCTCTCTTATGTTCTCTTTCTGGTTACTTGCTATTATCAGTCGGCTGCAAGCCAAGGCTAGTTATTCTAATCCATTGCTCTTTATTCTGTGCTTGTTATCTCCTATACGGGTATGTCCTAATTTCAGTTTATGTCACAAAACAACATGTTTATTTTACTACTGCAATTCATTCTCTTTCTAGTCTACTTTAAAGTTTGCTTTCTTGGAGTCTCTTGCTCTATTCCTTATACTGTTGTATCAGAGCCAGCCCATCCTTTCAGAGGAAGGAACAATTTACTAAATATGTCTGAGTCATTTCCATCATCCTCTTCCCTTGCAAAAATGAATATGTCTCCAACTCTATATAAAACTTTGTCCAAAAAATATGATTATCTTTATGAAGTAGATATCCTACCCGATGAACAAAAAGTATCTTCCACTGAACTACCCTTCATAAACCCTTACTCAGATTTTGCTAAAAAATCTTTTGCACCATGGACCAAAATCCGTTCCTTAATCCAACATTAACCCAAAGGAGTCAATGAATATGTTGCTGCCTCAAAACTTGACCAGCATCCTATTCTTGCCACTCGAGAAGAACAATTTATTACCCTCCAAATTCGAGAGGATTTTCCCAGACAATGGAGAGACCGTGGTTTTACCCATATCCATTTTGGTGCTATCCGAATTGCTCTGACTTATCATGGAAGAAAAGGTCAACCTGTTGTTGCTGGACTTTGTCTTTTAGATACAAGATACTTAGAGTACCAACATGCAAATTTGGGTACTGCAGAAGTTACCTTGAATGCGGGGACTGTATTCATAACTATCTTTCCAAATTTCAACATGTCCCTTTATGACCCATACTTAACCGAAGCATTAAAAATCCAAGTCAAAATTCAAGGTACCCCATAAACCAAAATTTCTATCCAAGCCACTCTTCATCACCAAATTGCGTGGCGAGTCCAAAGGAAATATTGATGCTACCAAAGGAAATACCATGTGCACCCAAATACCCAGACACATTTCCAAAGATGAGCTTGTCAAAAAATTTCCTGATTCCTGGATCACAAATTATGAAAAGTTAAGGGAAACAGAAGAACCCCTACAATCTGGTGAGCCAACTTTTACCAAAAGAAATGACAAAACCGTTTCCATAAGCTTTGATCATTCACATCTCAAAAACCCAATAAAACCATCTTTTCTTGCCAAATGATCCAACCCAAAGACAAATACCCTGACCCTGACCTTGAAAGGGAACCTTTCTGGAATATACAAAGCATCATGGAAGAACATGACTGGTGTAGACATTTTGACAAAGACGACAAAAGAGTTTGGTGGTTCAAATGCCCCTTTACTGGACACTGCCCTTGGGATCTCGATTGCGATTACCAAGATTGTTCGGAAGATCCAATTGGAGAATATGATGAACACCAACAGCGTCATTGAGAAAGATTTGGCCTCAACGATCCCAAACAAAAATCCAAAAAAGGGGAAAAACTACTGAAAAGCAGTTTCGAGCCAGATATGAAAATAAAGACCTTTCAATTGGCTCATTAAGTCGTCCAGGTAAATATGAATTTCTTGTCAGTTACAAACCCCAAGAATGGCAAAAATTACAAGAAAAGTTCACTCCAAGTTGGGAAGATAGTGAAACCACCCCAAAACCCAAACCACCACCAGTTCATAACCCAGAATACAAAAGGCCACCTAAACCTAAAACATCATCAACCCAAAAGTCCACACACCCACAAATATTCATGATGAGCCCTTCAAGTTCAAGCCATACCCAAAATTTTCCTCCACTTCAACCTTTTGAAAAATAAGGTATAAGTCATGCTTCAAAAATCCCCAAAAAAAATATAGTACTACCTTCTGGAGAAAAACCCCCAACGAGTGACATCGAGGCAACAATAAACTTGCAATCAGAAAATTCCATCTGCCAAAACAAAGTGCTCAACAATATTGGCAACACCATAAAAAATGTGGCCCATACACAAAACAAGTTAATGAGCAAAGTGGAAAGAATTAAGAAAAAGGTGGAGCAGACATCGTCTCAGCATGCCAGACTAATCAAAGCCTTGGAGCTTAGATTGGAAAACTTACAATATGAGATTTGTCCGCCAGGAACTTCACTTTTCCAGTTCTTCCAACAACAACAAAAAGAGGCGATTTCAATCAAGGAACAAATCCATCTTAAGAGAAATGACCGCTTTGAGTCACAAAAAACCACACTTTTCCCTTCAGAACCTACCTTCTACCCCATGTCAACACAAGCATATTCCTCACCAAAATTGGACATTACTTTTTCTACTTTTCCTACTACCTCACACAATCCTATCTCTTTCACCCAACCCTTAAAAGAACAACCTGAATTCGATATTGCAAAAATGGTTTGGGAAAGGAAAGATGCTCTTGCAGTCAAAAAACAAACCAAGAAGAGGCGAGAACAAGGAGAAAGTTCAAAAGGGTCCAACCCTGAAAGTCTAATGATTTATGATCAGAAGATTCCGGACTTGAATGTCTCCCAACCAAGAAACATATCAGAAGGAGATACTACATGGTCAAAATCTCTAAATTCCTCTGACGATGATACAATGGAAGATAGCTCTCAACCAAGCAATGATTCCACAACAAACTCTTCCGAAGAAGACGATCCCCCAATATTTGTGAGACAACCAAGAGACCCAGAAATATCTGAAGTAGAGGAGGATCAAGAAGGCATGACGGGTGAACCAATCCCAGAAAGAAGATAGGAACCCACGACGTTAAAACCAGTTGGAACTGGCTTCCACACTTTATCCTTAGATGACGTCAAAGTTTCAAAATTGCCTCAAAAGATCCAAGACTTCTATACTTGGATGGTGGCCAAAAATTTAGTGGAACGAGAAAAGTATATCATCTTGTCAGAACTAACTTCACAATTCTCAGGAATCCTTAGAGATTGGTGGAATTCACTTGGGATTCAAGACAAAAATACTTTTCTTACATCCCAGGATTTTGCCTTCAACATCAGGATCCTACATGAAGTTTTCTACGGAGATACTAGCCAAAGGCAGGAGAAAATGCGAAGACAACTCTTTGAGATGAAGTGCGTGTTATTCGACAGAAATGACATTGATAGGCATTTTTAAAAAATGGAAAAGATATACTTTATCTCTTCCCTTCCAAAGTTGTTGGCAAGCCGAACCATGACCATTATTGAAGAAATGTTTCAATCAATAACAGTCCCACACGTCGGCTACATCAGGCAAGCTATTTTCGTAGATCTGGAGGACATTTGTACAAAGCGCTCAACCCTAAAACAAATTATCCAGCACAATCCAGCGCTTCACAAAGCATGTCGCAGATCGGATCTGATCACTGGATCAGGATGTTCCTGCAACACATCTAGGAGACAGAAAGGATTCAGGAGTTTCATATGGCCACGAATTTCAAATGGAAAATCAAGGTCCAAGAGACGCACAAAATATTTCATACGTAGAAGGCCAGGGAATTTTCACAAAAAAAAAGACAGATGCTTTATTTTCCATAAGATCGGACATTTCGCAAAAAACTATCCCCAATCAAGAAGATCTGTCAAACTCCTTCAAGAGATTGAAGATTACACTGGCATACATCTCGGAAAAGAGGAGGACCTTGAATCCATATTCTCGGTGGATGATGAACCTAGTGAAGAAACTCTATTCTCTCTGGATATCTATGAAGATCAAGGAAATGATCATTACCAAATTTCAGAACCAGAGATCGAAGCCCGAGAGGAGATCAACGCTCTAGTAGTCGTTCCTCAAGTAGAACTCAAAGTGTATTCATCCAAATGGGATAAACCAATTCGAGTTATTGCTTTCATCGACACTGGAGCTGCTTCCTCACTCATAAATCCTGTTGTTCTCCCTAAAGATCAATAGGTGCCACACTTTAAGGATTTCAACACTGCATCAAATGGAATCCTAACTACCACCGTCATCACAAAGCATATGATATCAATTGAGTTCTTTTTAGGATTGTAGTACAGAACCAAGCTGATAAGGTCTGATGTACCAGGAAAAGATCTTATTGTTGGATTCGACATTTGCAGAAAACTCAGAGATCAACTCCAGATCAAGGATAACGGGATAGCTTTCAAGAAGCAGTTCAAACCTTATTCTGAGATTCCAAGGCTATTCCAAATCACCAACGATGAACAAATCAAAGAGATAGAGCAAAATCTCAATGAGCATTCATGTGTAGAATCCCACAAGGATTTCATGAAGAAAGGGAAAAGCCCGTTATGGAAAAACGAAGATTTTTTATCAAGCTCCCTTTCAAGAATAATGAAAACATGAATCCAACAAAATCCAGTCATTCAGGCATAAATCCAGATCATCTCCATCTTGCAAAGAAAGAATGCGAAGAACTTTTGGAATTTGATCTAATAGAGCCATCAGATTCACAATGGGCATGCGAAGCATTCTATGTCAACAAAAGAGCTGAGCAGAGAAGAGGAAAACTCAGGTTAGTCATTAACTACCAGCCACTTAAACATTTCCTCCAAGATGATAAATTTCCCATCCCAAATAAACTCACTTTTTTCTGCCACTTAGCCAAGGCCAAATATTTTCTAAGTTTGATTTAAAATCTGGATTTTGGCAATTGGGAATCCACCCTGAAGAAAGACCCAAAACCAGATTTTGCATCCCTGATCACCACTTCCAATGGAAAGTCATGCCCTTCGGATTAAAAACTGCACCCTCCTTATTCCAAAAAGCCATAATAAATAATCCACCCATCCTCCATACCTCTTTGGTTTACATTGATGACATCATGTTATTTAGTAACACATTGGAGGAACATGTTAACTTGCTTCGTCAGTTTGAGACATTGATAACATAATACATGCTTTCAATAAAAAAGATGGTTCTTGCCCAAAAGAAGATTGATTTTCTTGGAATGCATTATCCAAAGTGCATACAATCCAGGACCACATATATATCAAGAATTAATGAAGTGAAGGATAAAAGTATATATATACGTATTGAATACTATATCAAATGATTAATGATGACCCGAATCCGTATTTTTTCTATAAAAAATAGAAGAGTTGGTGTGAATCGATTCTACATTGAAGAAAGAATCGAATATTCATTGATCAAATCATTCACTCTGCTCAATATCATTTGATTGAATAGTTGACCCAGCCCCTTGTTGTTCGAAGAAACCCTCTACTTCAATTGGTATTTTTTCACGAAAAGCAGACATGAGATAATAAATCCAGTCTTTCACTAAGATTTCGAATAGCGGTCCCGAATTCAAGTTGATTCTATTTCGACTCTCCCTCAGAGAAAGACGATCAAACAATTCCCAATCATGGTCCTTGCGGATCGGATCATCCATATAACCGACTACATTTCAGCCATCCAGCGATCCTGATCTATTTGAAAATTGCTAGAATGCATGGTTCCCTGGCGCTTATGGGACGGGAGAAAGATTACTTTTTTTAGGCCAAGAGGTTGTCTGCTTGGCTAGTCAAGCATGGGCTAATTCATAGATCTTTGGGCTTTGATTACCAAGGAATAGAAACTTTACAAATAAAGCCCGAGGATTGGCAGTTTCCAGATACCAACCTCACAACAAAGCATATCCAACAATTCTTGGCTATAGTAGATTATGTGAGAGATTTCATCCCAAATATCTCTACATATATTTCTCCACTCACAGACATGCTCAAGAAAAATGCTCCATCATGGGGAAAGAAGCAAGATGAAGCAGTCATGGAAATAAAGGAGATTTCTAAATATGTCAAGTCCCTCTACATCCCTTCAGACGGTAAGAAGATACTGCAGACTGATGCCAACAATGAGTATTGGAGTGTTGTTATATTTGAAGAAAACGATGGCCAGAGAAAAATATGCAGATATACCAGCGGAAAGTTCAAAGAGGCGGAGCAACATTACCACTCCACCTTCAAGGAAATCCTTACAGTAAAGAATGGAATCAAGAAATTCAATTTTTTCCTGATTCACACAGAATTTCTGACAGAGATGGATATGAAGGCCTTCCCAAAGATGATCCAGATAAATGCAAAAAATATTCCCAATCCTTAAATTCTCAGATGGGATCAATGGTTCTCTCCATACAAATGCAAGGTCAGGCACCTGAAAGGAAAGGATAATATTTTCGCAGATTTTCTGTCTCGGCCGGAAGAATTTTCAAAGAGATTTTCCCCAGCAAAGCTTAAGCCAAATCAAAACCTAACCAGTCACATCTTCATGTTCTCAAATATACCAAGAACAAGTCCATTGAAGCAAACAGATCATCCACCGGAGTTGTTCAATCTCATGGATCCCTTTGATACGTCAATTATTATGGAAATACGGACTTATTATGAGCTCCATGTTTTCCGACAACATGGAGGATCCATTCTCAAGCCATATGGGGTCAATCCAGAATATTCGTTCTGTCATATATTCATAGCACAAGCCAAAGATTTTTCACAAGAATTATTATGGGTTTTCTAGTACTTATGCCATCGGTACTATATTTTCATGGAATTCAAGTGCAATATCTTCAAAGATTTTTACAACATTGAACCAGCTCTTAAAGTATTTCTAAGTCACAAAACAACATGTTTATTTTGCTACTGCAATTCATTCTCTTTTTAGTCTGCTTTTACTTATGGTTATGTTGTTCAACCTGCAATGAGCATGTTCTACTTAACTACTTTACTAGCATGATTCTTAATATGTCCCCCTCCCTTAGACTCAGCATTATCCCCTTTTGCATACCTCATTGTGATTCTGCACTTGTGTTTTCCTTGATTCCTGGCATACAACAGTCTGTGCTATATGCTATTTGGTTTCTCTATAGTCTTGAGATACATGTTGTAACTGAAACCCCTTGGGATATCTTTGATTCTGAACTTATATGTAACTATACCTACTGTGTTCTTACCCCTATGTGCTTCATACTTGTCCCCAATCCCTCATCTCCCTGTTTGTGATTGCTGAACTTGTTTTAGTTCCTGCTTTTTGTTCCATGTGTGCTGTTTTGATCTTGAGATTAGTATGTTATTTGTTCTGATTTCCCTAGCCTTTTCAAACTGTTTCCCCTGAGAAAATTCTTCTATTGTTCTGCCAAACGTATTTCAAACAAGCCTTATTTCAAAAACTATTTTCCTACTCAGTCTTTTCAAAACTATGTCAAGCACTCTTACTCTACTCTTAGATACTTAAGTTTTGCCCCTCTAATGTGTGACTGCTTCGGGATCCCTATGAGATCCCTCTAAACTCTGTTGCATTAGAGCTGGCTCTTCCACACTGCACTTACTCAACTATGGTTGAAAATCTGGGTGTGAGCACTTCCCGGGATCCCCTAAGGTCCTTAGGGAACTCTGACACACCGGATTATGTGAAAGGCTGTGAAACACTGCTTGGCATTGAGAATTCTGGAGATTTGAGACTATTAGTAGGCTCCCTATAGTGTAACTTCTTATTTTTCTTATTCACTTATGTAATTCATGCAACGTTCTGTAATAATTCATTTGTAAACAACTATTGGGGATGTATACTGAAAGGGAAGGGTATTTATGCATGCCAAAGGGTAGAAAACATGCCTTAGGTTTACACCCAGAACTCATGTCTAGGACTCATATGTGCAAGTCATATCATGCATTAGATACCATGTTCCTTAGGCTCTATGAATAACTGTTTCAGCATCTTACTTTAGCACTATGATTGTATCACTTAGAAATCTTGTGCTAGGATAAATATAAATCGTTGCTCATGCAATCATGCCTAATAATGTCATTACCATGCTATGCACTTAGAAATCCTGTCTCTAGGGTAACTGACAACACTAAATAAACTATCACTTATGTACATTCTGAAACTACGCATAATGTTGTGGTTTTGTGTGCATTTAGAAATCATGCTTTAGTGATTCAACATATGCATCATTCTGCATCCCTTTATGCATTAGATATCATTTTTTAGGATCTCACTCGCTCAATTACACCTAGGATAACTACTGGTGCATGAAAAAGGGCATAAAACAGTTTTACTCAATTTCTAAACAACTGGCAATAATCCTGTATGTTTGCAACCCCTAGAAGAGCATGATTAGGTAACACCATTTACAACAGTTTTCTTTAGTAATTTTGATGCTATTATACATTGTCCCCCGTCTAGGCAAGCCTTAGGTGATTAAATTGTTAAAATTGGAAATCTGTCGCTTGTGTATGATGTTTAATGCTTAACAAGTCTTAAAATCAGTAGGAAAACTGATTAGGGCCCGCTTCTGAGTTTTTAAAAAATAAATATTCATCCTTTCTATTTTTTGATACTCACCTAGATATCATGTATTAGGATCCTATTCAACGATTCTTCCCTTATTTGTGTTTGAGTCGTGCTGCTTACATGCATTATCTGCGGAGGTAAAACTGAGCCTCTTATTTGCTCTTTCCTATTCTTTATTTGCTGAAGTCCTACGTGTTTTTCTTGTTGCCTTATCATTTTCTCCTTTAAACCTAAGGGTCTGTCTAGAACTGGATGTAGGTATTCCTCTAGGGCCATTAAGAAGGGACGGGTAATAACACTCTTAGAGGTCGCTAAATAACACCCGCTTCATAACCGCTAAGGGGTGGGATGGGTAGATATAGATATGATGACTCGTGTTCTAATACCACGTGTAACCCCTCTCTGAGGAGTGATTATCGGGTATTGTACTGATGTGATCCTATCAATACCGGTGCCGAAGTCAATCTCGACATCAATTCATGAAAACTCTTCTCACAAGCGTCGGACCACTGGAACTTCACTGCTTTCTGCGTCAATTTAGTCAATGGGGAGGCGAGGGTAGAGAATCCCTCCACAAACCTTCGATAATACCCAGCTAGACCCAAGAAAATGCGAATCTCTGTCGGGGTCGTTGGTCTAGGACAATCTTTCACTGACGCGATCTTCTAGGGATCAACCTGAATCCCTTCTCTGGAAACAACATGACCCAAAAAGGTGACTGATTCTAGCCAAAACTCACATTTCGAAAATTTAGCATACAACTGGTGATGATGAAGAGTCTGCAGAACTGCCCTGAGGTGATTAGCATGATCTTCCCGACTCCGCGAGTAGACAAGGATGTCATCAATACAAATAATCACGAAAGAGTCTAGAAATTGCTTGAAACCGGATTCATAAGATCCATGAAAGATGCTGGAGCATTGGTCAGTCCAAATGACATTACCAAAAATTCAAAATGTCCATAACGAGTCCTGAAGGCGGTCTTAGGATTATCCTGCTCTCTGATCTTCAACTGATGATGCCCGGACCGTAAATAAATTTTGGAGAAGAACCTCGCACCTTGCAATTGATCGAACAAATCATCTATTCGAGGCAATGGATACTTGTTTTTGATAGTGACTTTGTTGAGCTGCCGATAATCGATACACATTTGAAGCGACCCATCCTTCTTTCTGACGAAAAGAACCGGAGCGCCCCACGACGACACACTCGGCCGAATGAATCCCTTTTCTAATAAATCCTTTAACTGCTCCTTTAACTCCCTCAACTCTGCTAGCGCCATTATGTATGGTGGGATAGATATTGGCTGTGTATCAGGTAGTACATCAATCTCGAAATCGATCTCTCTATCTGGCGGAATCCCTGGAAGCTCGTCCGGAAATACTTCAAGAAACTCATTCACAACAGGCACGGACTCGGGAGCAGGCACCTTTGAAGTGGTGTCCGCAACCCGGACCAAAAGATAGACACACCCCTTTTTAATCATCTTCGAGGCCTTAAGGTAGGAAATAAACCTACCCTTTGGCACCACACCATTTCCCTTCCACTCAATAATCGTCTCATTAGGAAACTCTAGCCTCAAGATTCTGGTTCGGCAGTCGAGTTTAGCGAAGCACGAATAAAGCCAGTCCATTCCCATAATAATATCAAAATCTACCATCCCAAGTTCAATAAGATCGGCCGTGGTAACGCGACCACATACCGTGACAACACAATTCCTATAGACTCGCGCAGCTATAATAGAATCACCAACCGGAGTCGATACAGAGAATGGATCATGAAGTTTTTCGGGTTCTATCCCAAAACTCAATGCAATAAACGGGGTAACATAAGACAAGGAGGACCCCGAATCAATAAGAGCATAACAATCAAGTACTTGAACAGTCAGATGGAGAAGCCTTCGCGTTATGCCAACCACTCAAAGCATAGAACCGGCTGTGTCCACCTCAACCTCGAGCTCCTCCCCTAACTGCACCACGCCGCGCTGGAGCTGGAGGACGCCCTGAAGATGTGGCGACTGAAAAGCCGGATGACTGAGCAAAACCCTTACCCCTGCCCTGACTGGGCGCATGGCAATCCCGTTGAATATGACCTCCCACTCCACACCCATAGCACACCGGGAGATCAAGATAACAAGACTCGGTATGGAACCTCCCACACTTAGGGCATGGAGCCCTCCCCTACTGCTGGAACTTCCTTCCTGGGCGACCTAACTTATGGGGTCTCCTGCTGTCTGATCCTGGTCCCCAGCGAATGCTCTGCTGGAAACTGTGCACTGATGGCGGTGCACTGGCTGAGGACATTGCATAGGACTGGGATGGCCCTGATGACCCTCTCCCATGAACTGGTCTCCCTCCTCCAACTGAACTCTCCGAGTGGCCCGCTGACCGGGCCCAACTGCTACTCTCTCTCTCTCTTACCTTATCTTTATTTCCTAGCCTCTGTAGCCTGGGCGAATCCCACTATCTTCCCATAATTCATGTCTAAGTGCAAGGCAGCTGTAGCAGCTTCATTCACAACCAAGGGACTAAGGCCCTGAACGAAACGTCGAACCCTGGCATCCATAGTCGACTCCAAGTGAGGAGCATAAATAGACAACCGCACGAACTCCATGTGGTACTCCCACACACTCATATTACCCTGCTTGAGGACCCCAAACTCCGTAGCACGGGATGCCACAGTCTCGGCAGGCAAGAAGTGATCCATGAAAGCATCCACGAACTCGTCCCATCTAGCCGGAGGACTTCCCTCTTCACGGGAACCCTCCCACATCTCGAACTAGGAATATGCTGCTCCCCTCAGCCTGTAAGAAGCTAACTCAACCCCCTCTGTCTTTGTAGCCTTCATCACCCGAAGGGTCTTGTACATCTCATCAAGAAAATCCTGTGGATCGGCCTCTAGGTCTGTACCTGAGAACTCTGGAGGGGCCAACCGCAGAAACTGGTTGACTCTGGAGCCGGCGGAATCTCCCTGTCCGCTGGAGGACGCAGGGGTACCATGAGATCTTTGGGCCTGAGCGGCCACCAACTGAGTCAACATATGAATAGCTCCTCTGAGGTCCCCATCGGACGTACCGGGACCGGAAGCTGGAACTGTAGAAGGGTCAGGAATATCAGCGGGAGGGATTTCAGCACCCTCCGCCGCCGCAGGAACATGAACGCTTTGATTCAGAATAGAAGGTTCAGGTAGATTCAAGGTCGGGGAGTCACTCTCACCCACACTATCTGGTACAGAATTCACAGCCACACCTGGGGTGGCATTGGCCTCAAGGCCGAGTTGAGCTCTCTTCTTTGGTGCCATTACTGAAAATTTAGGAACAAAGCACGAATTAGGCAAGGATATTTTCACTTTCCGGTTCACCGCACGATATAAAATAACAATGAAAGGGTAATTTCCTAAAAGTCCATGTAGCCCCCTAATTATAGATGTGGTCGACAACACACCGATAAGAAAGGCTCTACTAGACACGGCTCCGAGACATCCTATGACTCTTTTTTTTAAAAACCTTAGGCTCTGATACCAAGTTTGTCACGCCCCAAAATCGAGGGACGAGACCGGCGCCTAACCGGGTGAACCCAGTCAAGCGAACCTGAATGGACTTTCCTGCCCATCGTATTACCCCGCGTTCATAACATGCATTATTTCATGTGAGTTAGCCGAGTTTAGATTCAAGGTACATCTTACGACATAATTCCATTTTTCCTATTTTAGCATTTCAACGATTGGTATTCAAACATACATAATACATACATAACTTTCCAATATGATCAATGGTTCCAAGTACGTACTGTTACTACCCAAAAATACATATATACACCCACATCATGTCTATGGAGCCTCTACGAATACTAGGGATTTTACATAACTTTCCGGTAACAAGGCCCCAGCTATACCTTTACAACATAAGCAAAAAAGGGTGGTATGATCCACACACGGCCCCGAGGAGAAGAGGGGCCCACCACAACTGCTGCAGAGATGAAGAGGAGGTACCACTAACGGCGGACTGAGCTACCTGCTATGGAACCACCTACATCCATACAAAAGATGTAGCGCCCATGACAAAAGGGACATTAGTACTGTAGAATAGTACTAGTATGTATGAACAAACTTTATCCCAAGTACAATCAACCAATATACAGATAAGAAAAAGGACAGCAAAAGGACCAATAATCAAAACACACAGAAAGAGACAATCAAAGTCAACAATTTTACAATCTCTCCTTTTTCCCTTTCCAACACCACCATATTCACGAGTTTCATCAATTTCATAGCAATAGTGATAAAGATCACTTTTCCACCCTTATTACCTCGGCCACCTTATTACCTCAGCCACCCTTATCACCACAACCCACCTTATTACTTCGTGTTGCGGCGCGAAACCCGACCCCGCCTGACAATTTATATTTCATAACACACCACCAATAATTTCATCACAACAACAACAACAACAACAAACAATTTCATTATAAGAACTTTCCTTTCAAGGATCACAAATTCAACAACAACACCAAACAATTTCATCACATGGGCCTTCCTTTCAAGGATCACAAATTCACAGTTAACAATTCATTTACTTGGGCTCAAGGCACCCCAAACTTTCATCAAGCAGAAATTTATGCACAAGGTGTTGCCATAACCGTTCAACTTATTTACAATGCTTCATATGAATAAGTTTAAACAACTACCATCTTTGCACATAATAAGATAGGCATGCCAAGTCACAATTCAAAATCCC
>ML293485.1:27077-117804 GCA_005239495.1 Nicotiana undulata | reverse complement strand
AAAAAGCTTTGAAGCTTTGAATTCGAATTTGGGTTTTCAAAAATCATTATTTATTTGGATTGGTTGTTATTGCAAACAATTGGGAATATGGTTTGGGGTGTTTGGTGAAGATTAGACTTGATTTTGGCTGAATTTCATATTGAAAGTCGAAGAAGAAGACGTGATATGCACTATATTTACGAAATTGTAGTAAATTGTAGAAATAATGTAAGAAAATTATAGATAAGTTGTAGATAAATTGTGAAATATATAATTAGTTGTATGAAATTTTTTTTTATTGTGTATAAATCAGATACAAAATATACAAAAGACATATTGCATAAATTTTATATAAAATTTGAATTTAAGTTGTATGTTATTGTAGTTATATGTAACTTGATAAAAATAATGTGTGAAAGTTGTAGATAAGTTGTACAATAAATAATTAGTTGTATGAAATTTATTTTTACTGTGTATAAATCAAGTGCAAAATATAGAAAACACATATTGTATTTATATTTAAGTTGTATGTTATTATAGTTGTAGTTAACCGGTAGAAATAATGTGTGAAAATTGTAGATAAATTGTATAATATATAATTAGTTGTATGAAATTTATTTTTACTATGTATAAATCAGATACAAAATATATAAAATACATATTGTATAAAATTTGTATTTAAGTTGTATGTTATTGTAGTTGTATTTAACTGGGTAGAAATAATATGTGAAAGTTGTAGATAAGTTGTAGACAAATTGTATAATATATAATTAGTTGTATGAAATTTATTTTTACTATGTATAAATCAGATACAAAATATATAAAAGACATTGTATAAAATTTGTATTTAAGTTGTATGTTATTGTAGTTGTATTTAACTGGGTAGAAATAATGTGTGAAAGTTGTAGTTTAATTTGTTTGAAATAATTTTATCACACGAAAAAAAAGAAGAAGAAGAAGAAGAAGAAATATGTTTGAAATATGTCAATTAAAATTCATAGCACCTAAATTTTTCAATTTTGAAAAAGGAGGACCGTCAATACCCAGAAGGAGATCAAACTCAAGAAGATGATGTTAATAATCAGTTAAACAACGAAGATTAGTACAATGATGATGATGAAGATGAATATCGACAGGTTTCAATTTTAAAATCAACCTGGCATCTCAATTGCAACAAAGGGTATTTCCCATATCCTACCTCGGATGAACTACATAATCATATTATGGATTCAGTTCCCAACATGAAAATCCTTGGAGAAGATTTAACTAATAAGATCATAGTATTAGAGGATAATTTCAATACAGTTAGGGCACTGGATGGAGATAATCCTAATACGGAAATCACTATATTATTAAAAATCATGAAAGATATGTAGAGAAATGGGAGAGATGAGGGAAAAAAGGAGAAGTGTGTAACTGAATCCCTTGATTGAAAGCACAAATAATGGATTTGGGGGCCTTTTAAGGTGGATTGTATATATATTGTAAACAAAACTTGTTTATGCCAGGTAATTAGCTAAACATGGACATTAAGGGTATTAAAGTTTCAAATAGTGTATAGGAATGAAAAATCACTTTAAAAAAAAGTTTAATTGATACTTAATTTTTAGATAACTTCAAATACATATACTTTTCTCTTCTTCTTTACCGCTCTTTTCTTCTTTATCGTGCTTAGAGTTTCTCCTTCTTCTTCTTCTTTGCAAAATGAGTTTGTTAAATTTTTTGTTATTTCGACAATTTGATGATTATAATGAGTATTTTTTTTAATGATTTTTGAAAGTTATGTTTCAAATTTGAGCTCATTTGGAGTAAATTTGGACATTGAATCGTATATTGGATTTAAAATTCGAAGAACAAATTTATGTTTCAAAAATTAAGATTCGAAATCCGAAGTTGCATTCAATAGATTGAACTACTTGAGATTCAAATTTCTGAAGTTGTATTTAAACGATAAAAGAACTTTAGATTTAATTTCTGAAGTTGCATTTGAAAGATAAAAGAACTTCAGACTTGATTTTTGAAATTGCATCGAAGAGATTGAACTATCTTCATACTCGAGCGGGTACTCCCACTCTCATGTTCGATCAAAGGGATTATTTCGCACTTCATAGCCTTTTATGATGCCACTCTTTAAATTTTATTCCCGTTAATTAAATATGATAATTCAGCCTTTAAAGATAGAATTAATTTTTCTTTTCATAGACAAATTTAATCCATTGAACTAACGAGGAAAAAATTTAACTAGTGGCCTAAAAAATAGACCATTTGTACAAAGTTACCTGATTAAAGAGACCATTCACATCATTATTTATAAGATAGATTTTGTAGAACTTTCCGTTGACAATTTGAGTGGTGGATTCTAATTAACCAAAAATAAAAAAGGTTGTGGACTTGTTCTACAGCCTACAGGTACCCAGCTTATCGATGAACTAGTCTCTTTATCTACTTATTTGACACACTGTTGTTTTATATTGAATGAAATAAATCACTTTGGTAACCTTGCCAATGTAAATAGAACAATTAATCTAAATAGCCGACCACCCAATAACTTAAATTAAAAATAGTCAGTAGAGATATAATATATGCATAATTTATGTATTTATGTGTATTTATATATAATTAATATATAATCTATTTATTTCGCTAAAAAAATCAAACAATTAATATGACCGGCTATTTATATAAAGATCCTTGTAAATAAGCCTATGATACTATATTGCGGTCACGCTACAACACATATTCGCCATATCAAACAATTACAATTTTTCATTGCCATACAATATATATATATATATATATATATATATATATATATATACTTAGAAAGAGAAAATTCGATTTTTCCATATGAACTATCAAGAGGGGTTAAAATCTTGAATGTGTTATGCTAGGCTCGCGACAACTTGGAGGCACAAATTATTAACGCAAATTGAACGAACTTAATAGCACAATCAAGTTAAGTTGATTTATCATCTAATTTAGTGTTTGACATTCTTATTATTTATTGTACATCCCCAAGAAAGGGAACTTCAAGTACCTGGGATCGATTGTACATGGATGGGGATATTGACGAGGATGTCACGCACTGTATAGGAGTGAGGTGGATGAAATGGAGGCTAACGCCTGGTTTCTTGTGTGACATGAAGGTGTCTCCGGAACTTAAAGGAAAGTTGTATAGAGCGGTAGTTAGGTCGTCCATGTTGTATGGTGCAGAGTGCTGGCCAGTGAAGAATTCTCATATCCAGGAGATGAAAGTTGCAGAGATGAGGATGCTGAGATGGATGTGCGGACACACTAAGCTAGATACGATTAGTAATGATGATATTCGGGTGAAGGTGGGCTTGGCTCCGATGGAAGACAAGATGCGGGAAGCTAGGCTTAGATGGTTCAGGCACGTGAAAAGGAGAAGCCTGGATGCACCGATGAGGAGGTGTGAACGACTGGCCTTGATGGGTATGAGGAAAGGTAGAGGGAGGCCTAAGAAATATTGGGGAGAGGTGATCAGGCAGGACATTGTGCAAATGCAGATTTTCGAGGACATGGCCCGTGGTAGGAAGTTGTGGAGGTCGATCACTAGGGTTGTAGGTTAGGAGATAGGAGGCTAGTGTGATAGTGTCTTGTTTTAGGTTGCCAGGGGCTCCAGTTGTGTTCTTAATACTTCTTTAGGGTCGAAAGTTAGGCTATAGTATGTTTAACGGCCCTTTGTGTACATATTATTCCTTTGCATATGTAGTATTGTGCCTTTGTTGATGCTTAGTGTTACTACTTTGCTCTCTATTTTCTGGTTAGTGCGTTGTTGGTGTTATCTGTCTGGATTCCTTTGCTGCTACTGATACAGTCTCTTTCCTTCTTGGGCCGAGGGTCTACCGGAAAAAGCCTCTCTACTCCTCCGGAGCAGGGGTAATGTCTGCGTACATACTATACCCTCTCCAGACCTCACATGTGGAATCTCACTAGGTTGTTGTTGTTGACATTCTTATTATTTAGGTTGTTGTTGACATTCTTATTATTGTACAAATATAAAGGTCAAATTTTCGTGTTGAAACCTTTTTAAACTCCGTTCATGTCGATTAGTATAACTTAATTAATTAAATTAGACATGCAGTTTAAAAAATAAAGAGACACTAGTTAATTTTCTCTCAACCAATCAATTATTTTATAAGCAAATCATCAGGAAAGACGCTGAGACTTCATATCTCACATCTACAATTAAAACAATTCTTGACTTATTATTAGGAGATCGGAAGTTTACCTAAATATCAGTTTTGATTAAATTGACCAAGAAAGGGTCATATAATAAAATAGGACACAATTAAAAACATTATATTATGACCTATTTCTATGTCAATTTGCGACAGGAACTGCTTCTCATCTTGAATCGTTACACACTTGTTCGGCCAATAATTAGCCGCTCCAACACTCATTTCAGAATGTCTTTCTCAATGCTCAAAAAAGTAGTGGTGAAAAATTAAATATAAATCTTTAACATAAAATATGGATAAGTTGAAGCTGGGCATAATTTAACGTTAAAACCGACATATATTAACAGCATCATCCTTCAAAGTTTGATGGCTTCAACACCTAACACTCAAGTGTATTTTTTGCAATATACTAGTCAATGTCAACGTGGAATACAAAGAGCTGATTTTGTTTCCGTGTATTTTCTCTTGACATCTTCTATTGAAACTAGCGCGGATTTATAAGGATAATTCATTCTTAATTGTTGTGAGAAAAGATCTAAAATAGTCTTAGTATTTTTGGACTTTAACTCAAACTAATTCTATTTTTTTTGCATGAAGCACTAATAATCAACATTCTTTAATAAAGTGGTATACTTTTAGTTTTCATGTTTGATATAAAAAAAAAAGATTCGAAAAATATTTTTTAATTTTCTCATGTTTGATTGACTTAAATGTTTTGAAAAATATTTTCCTCCAATTGGAGGAAAGTATTTTCCATATCAAGAGGAGGGAAAATATTTTTCAAAACTCTTTATAAACCTTCCCCACCATTTTCTTCACTGTTTAGATTTTCTAGCCATATACATAGATTATACATATATTATACCTCCACCGGTTGTTTTTTGTTTAAGTAGTTAGGTAGGCGGCTAGTTGGGTTAATTCTTCTCTTTTATGATGTAGAAAAAATATTTTCTTTCATTTCACAAAATGATGTAGCAAACAATATTTTCTTTTCATGAGATAGAAAAAGTATCTTCTATCATTTTAACAAAAAGAGTATTTTTTTCATGTTGTAGAAAGAGTCTTTCTATTTCAACAAAAAAAAGAATATTTTCTTTTTAGTTGTGTGACACAAATTTCAACGTTGTTTGTGCGAGAAAAGGTAAAGCAACACATTAGTCCCTTTAGGTTTGAGTCTTGAAAACGATAGGTAATTGGGGTTGGGAGGAGGGGAGGGAGGGGGGAAGCGGAGCACGGGAAACATGGGTATTTGGGAAAAGGGAGAGGGGGTAAGAAAAGTATCATTAAAAATTTCTAAAATATATTTTTTACTCTTTAAACAAATACTAGAAAAATAAAAGTTTTTCACGCACCAACCAAACAAGAAAAAATAAATGATAACCACTCATTTTCTAGGAAAATATTTTCTTTTATATCAAACATGGAGACTAAAATTGTACCAATTTATTAAAGAATGTGGACTATTAGTGCTCTATGTGAAAGATATAGGACTAGTTTAAGTTAAAATCTAAAGATACTGGACTGTTTTGGACTTTTTCCCTGATTATTGCTGCTTCGACATTTTCTGCTTTTGACGTACGCCTCTAGTTTGGATAATAATAACATATTAGAATTAGTTAAACAAAAAAAGGAAAAAGAGAGAACTGAAAAGAAAGAAGGAAAAAATAACAATTATGTGTTGAGATATAAGAAATGCAGCACGATCTTATCCATGATAGTGTTGTCTCGTGTCTGCGTTTAATAAAATGCATGTTTGTGTTGATAGTGAATATGATTTAACTAATTATATACACAATAAGGGTAAAGAAATTCTATAGTATCAATATATTAAGTAACTAATTATATACACAATAAGTGTAAAGAAATTCTATTAGTATCAATATAGCACGTTATTACTGTATTTTTTGGTTAATAAGATTAGAACAAAGTATAATAAATTAAAGTGTTAAGTTATGTTGTAGGTAAAATCTTATCGGATGGTTTAAGAAAATTAAACAGTATCACTTTACAAAAGAAAAACTAATATGCTAAGCTGAATATAATGTATTAAACAAAGCACTGTTATGATCACACCAAGTTGTAAAGATAACCAACTACTATTAGTTTTTGAATTTTGAACTGGTCCCCTGTTTTCTCTACTTTTTCAACCAATAAAAAATCTTAACCACCTACTGATCTGGTTCCTTCCCTCAGCTTCATCATATAAAGAAAATACTTGAAATTCACCACACATAAGAGTTTTGTCCGTGGAGTTAAGTGCCTTATCATCTTGATCAAATTTGAGTTGTCAAAAAAAAAAGCGACAAGAATTAATGAGAAAAGGATCAAGAAAAATGTGGTGGGTGGTGCCATGTACAAGCAGATCAAAGAGCTTCAAGACTGAACCAATAGTGGACATTGAAGAAATACTGAAGATGAAACTCGAAACTATTAAAGAAGAGCCAGAAATCTGTGAAGAAAATGGCAAGTTGACGAAGGCGCATCGGTGCAATACTATGAGCAAGATATTAGTGAAGAAGATTCAGCTCAAAGTCAAGATGGGTCGCATATTTTCGCCTCAATTTAGCCTTAAAGAATCGTATGTTTTGTTCATGACTGGTTTGGCTACCAAAGGTGCGTTAAATGGTCTTCCAAGATATTAAGTTCGTACTATCTACCTGGATCAAGGGGAGCCCAGGCGTAACACGTAAAATTGTTGCCATGTGATAAGGAGGTCACGGGTTCAAACTGTGGAAATAGGCTCTTGTAAAAATACAAGATAAAGCTGCGTACAATAGACTCTTGTGATACGACTCTCCTCGGACCCCGCGCATAACGGGAGCTTTGTGCACCGGGCTGCCCGCTAATCCACCTGAATATTTTGGTGATTCAAGACACTGTATCTTTCTTAGTGGATGAATAGTTTAACATAATCTCTGTTTCTTTCGCTTTTTAATTAGTATCTGTAAATCTTGGTTTTGTAGATTACTGATCGATGTCATTAACATAGTAATTTGTTATCACTTTGCCGCTTTTTACTTTAACCTTCACCAAGCCTTCAATTTAGTTACATTGTACTTCAATTCATCCAAGTGAAGTTCAATTTCAAACACTATTTCAGTTTTATTCGTCAAGCTTCGACATTGATTCCTCCCCCACCCTCACCCCACCCCCAATACGTGTGTGTTTGAATCAAAAATAAATTTGACACTGGAACTTTGCTTTATAGAATTTTACATTAAGCTACCAAAATATTCATATTTTTCAATAAGGTTTTTGACAATAAAAACTAATGTATCGCATTGAAACAAATGGTTAATAACTTCTGAATATTGAAATATGTATATAAATGGACTAATTAAACTTACATTTCTATGATCAATTCCCTCCCTCGATTGAATTGGAAGCAAACACCTACAAAAAGAACATTTAAAGTCTGGAGCGGTCATGAAATCTGCTGGGGCAGGATCTGCTGGGGGCACCTCGTCCTGCTGCTCAATGACTGGATCCTCTGGTGGTGCTAGTGGAGCAACTCTGGGGCGTCCACGTCTCCCGCGTTGGGCCGGTACCCTCCCCCGACCTCTGCCTCGAACGGTGGGAGCAGCGGCACCTCCCGGGGCAGGGATATCAGCTGCACGTGTCCTCACCATCTGTGAGTGAATAGAAGAGTGAGACTTAGTAATCATTGACTACACGATAGAATAGAAGTAAAGAGAGGTTTCTTAACACCCTATAGCCTCTCGAAGATAGATACAGACGTCTCCGTATCGATCCGCAAGACTCTACTAGGTTTGCCTGTGACTCGTGAGACCTACGTGAAACTATAGCTCTGATAGCGTTTTGTCACGACCCAAATTCCGCTCAGGTCGTGATGGCGCCCAACGACAGGGTCAGGCAAGCCAACATCTAACTACTCGTGAGATTACCTACGTGAGTACGTGGTATTTTTTTTTTCTTCCTGTTTTGGTTCTTAAATAAGAAAAATCTTTAAACCGATATTTAAGTGAGAACACAAGGTAATCTACAACTCAAAATAATGTAGAGTTTGTTTAACGTTGCAGAAATATCGAGAAAATCCATAAACGTGCCAGAACCTAGTGTCACAAGTCAACAGGCGACTGAGAGGAACAAATAAAATCCTACCAATATTATAATACTGTCTGAACAGAAATAGACAATAAATATCAGAATTTGGGCACAGGACTCCACAGCGCTGCCGAGATCGTCAGGGAAAAACAGCTCACCGTGTAGTCAATCGAATAGAACTCTCAACGATGTCCGCTGGAGTAATGACCGGACGCAGCTGGCTCAGAACCTGTACAATTAAGTACAGAAGAGTAGCATGAGTACATATATTTAAATATGTACCCAGTGAGTATCCCGTCTAAACTCGAAGAAGTAGTGACGAGAAGTAGACGTATTACTCACTAGGTCAAGAATACTAATAGGTGACAATAAGATTGAGTAGGAGCAGTAAATATGGAAAACAGATAGACATGGAGCAATCAAATAAACAGGTAAGATCCTAGTACCGTATCAACAACAACAATACATGAACAAAATCTCCGGATTTCCTTCCAAACCAGACAATTCAATAATGATGATTTATAAAATAGATCCCTCAGACAAGTAAATAGCATTTAATATGCTGAGGCGTACGACCGAGGCGTCGCAATAAATTAAATGTGCACTGCCGAGGGTCGAACGGCTCGAACCATAGATGCATCTATTACTCCGCTCACGAATCGATTATGTGACGCGGTTGACATAATATAAGGCTACCCCGCTCACGAATCATACACGTGACTCGGGTGCTCATAATATACACAAATTCAACAGGACATCTTTTAAAGAAAGAATTTCCGATATCACCTTTGAAACATAGATTATAACTTGAATTTGCAGGATATTCACTATCATTTCCATAAAATCGCAGAGGTGTTAACCCACCACAGATACACGTAGGGAAATACAGGCAAGACACTTAATAGCATGCTTGTGAATCCTAACACTACCCGACATAGCATAGTAGTCTCTACGCACGGACTCTCGTCACTTGGTACGTACGTAGCCCCCCGCAAATAAGGACATTTAGTCAACACAAATTACCTATGGGGACAATTCCCTCTTACAAGGTTGGAAAGGAGACTCACCTCGTGTAGAACCTATTCCTCGGGTCCAGAAAGCGCCCGAAACTCCAAACCCGTCGCTCATGGACTCGAAACTAGCCAAATATTATTTAAGTATATCAATATACGCTCAAAAATATGAAATTACACTACTAATTAGACTAATCCATCATTCTTGAAGAAATCCCAAAATACACCCCCGGGCCCACACACTCGGATTCCGGAAATTTTCTAAGAAAACACTCATCCATAGCCTAAGGATCATTATTATATAAATTCCATAAGATTTCATGGTGGAAAAGTGGTGAAATTCACCTAATTTCATAAACCCTAGGTTTCCACTCTAACTCCTTTGATTTCACTAATTTAATGTTAATCTACCTACGTTTTGATGTAATAATCTAACGTAAAATCAAGAATTACTTACCTCTTCGTTGCTAAGTGAAATCCCTCTTGAAGTACTCTCCAAATCGCCCAAGTGAGTAGAAAATGGTGAAACAAATGAAGGAATCCCGTATTAAATTTAAGGTTCTGCTTCAGCTATTTTCACACTTGCAGCCACTTGGACCGCACCTGTGGTCCCGCACCTGCGGTCCCGCACCTGCGTACATAAGGTCGCACCTGCGATGAAGGCCAAGGAGGCCGGGGGCCGCACCTGCGAAGGCACGACTGCGGACAAACCTCGCACCTGCGGTGGAGGGTCCGCACCTGCGGAATGGGGCTAGGGTTTTCTGGGCCGCACCTGCGATGGTGCAACCGCAGGAGCGGGATCGCACCTGCGACCTGGGCGACCGCACCTACGATCACACCAGACTTGGTGCACCAACAGCTGATGCTGCTGGTTTTTGGCCCCGATCGGGGTCCGGGAGGCCCCTGGGCCCACCCGAGCCCCCGTGCAATTATACCAACAGTTCCAAATCATATTACGAACTCACTCGATCCTTCGGAAGGCCCTAAACACCGCTAAAACTCCGAATCACCCTCCAAGACCCCCTAGAATCAAACTTAGGAATTCTTAAGTTTTAGAATTCGGTTTCAATGCGCCAAACCGACCTACGCTATCCGGAGTTCCACCAAACCTTACAGGCAACGCATAATAATCATATTTGACCTGTTCCGGGTTCCGGGACCATAATACGGGCCCGGTACACAGTTTTCTCATTAAATTTCATTTTCAAAATCCTGAATATTTTTCAGAAAACAATTTCCTTTAAAAATTCATTTCTCGGTCCTGGGACCTCGGAATTGGATTCTGGGCATACGCTCGGGTCCCATATTTTCCTACGGACCCTCCGGGACCGTCCAATCACGGGTCCGGGTCCGTTTACCAAAAATATTGACCAATGCCAACTTTAAGTCAATTAATTATAGAAATTCCAATTTTTCTTCAAGTTTTCACATTAAAGCTTCCCGGCTACACGCCCGGGCTGCGCGCGCATATCGAGGTGAGATTAACGGAGGCTTTCGGGGCCTCGGAATGCAGATCTAGCTAAGTTAGCACAGGATGACTTCAAAGTAATCAAGGTCAATTACTATTCTTATTCCATAGTTTGTTTTATTTAGTTTCGGTTTTGACGATAAAATTTGATTTATGAGATTGACATGAATCTTTCTGTTTGTAGCAATGAGTACTTTGTTGAGATTGTTGTTTTTATAGTTGGTATATACGTTTGAAAATTTTCTCTTTAACGACCTAAATAATGGTGCCTTACATTGCGTCAAACAAATTAAAATGGTATAAAAGAATGATTCGCCTTTATAAACCTTTTTTCATGTTGGGTTTTCAGTTTCAGAAGTCGCGATGAATCCTTTCGTTTGTATGTCATTCAAGTGACAGAGTTATACACAAATATTTAAGAGAGAAGACTCTTGAAAGATGCGAACAAGTATTGCTTCCCAAAAAATCACTCTATTATTGTTGCTTTTGCTATCGGTAAAAAGTATGCTCCCAGTTTTTACTACTATAAGATATTCTTTATACATGAATTCCAGTTTGGCCATGACACTATTTGCAAATCGCAAGTACTTAAATCTGTATGTGCAAATACTACTACTTCTCAACTTTCACTTATAAATCTTCAAGGTTAGCACAATTCCATCAAAGTGAAGTTCAATTTCAAACACTACTTCAATTTTCAAAAAGTATTCTTCAAGCTTCATCTTTATTTTTATTTTTCAACTTCTATTCAAATGTTGTCCAAACGCATATGTGTGTTCGAATCTTAAAAAAAATTCGATGCTAGAATTTTGCTTTAAAATATTTAATTTAAGATACTTAAACTTTCATATTTCCCAATAGGATTTTTGACAACAAAAATTAACATATCGTATTGAAACAAGAGACTAATAATTTTTGAACAGTGAAGTATGATGGACCAATTAAACTTACATTTCTACGATCAATTCGATCCCCGATTGAATTGGAGGCAGACACCTACGAAAAGATCACTTAAATTTTTAAAAAGGTCACTTGAATTTATACATGACTTGTTTGTTTAGTTTATTCCTTAGAGTAAAATCTTATTTCTTAATTCTAATTCATTTTAATTTCACCCAAAAACATGGAGTACCTTCAAACTGATTAATTACATACAAATTGAACGGGACATATCTAGTTCCTGTATAAGGTAAAGTATTTGAATCAACACAGAAAATAATCAGTAATATTTCTTCATTCAGGGATAATTTAGACACTCATGTCAAGAAGTAGAAAATAAAAGGCACTTGGGATATGGCTGTAGCTTTATTGCTTGCAAAATGAATACAAAAATTAAACGATATCGGTTATAGCTTCCAATAGAAAAAATACGAGAGTGATTTTCTTTCATTTCTACTTTGGAGATTTTTTTGTTAATTAATACTTTAGAGAGTTTCTCTATCCTCCAAGTAAGCATCAATATGAAGTCACGCCCCAAACCGGGGAGGGTGGCCAGCACCGGGTGCCATATTTGGTCCGAGCGTACTATTCTGTAATTGTGAACTCTGGAGGGGTAACCTTTAACTTAGGCCAACAACGCCTACCTGCGAGCTGATAATACCAATCAAGGCCAACGAGGCCACCATGAATGTCTACAACCAACAATTCGAAAGTAACATGTACACAGGGCTGGAAAGGCCACAATACTGATATACAAAATATACATAACTCATCTACAAGCCTCTAGAGATATTTGAACTGTATGGTCGGGACAGGGCCTTGGCCTACCCATCTAACCTGTATATATAAAATGGACTCCAAGTTTTAGACCTTGTAACTCCGAGGAAGTGGGGATTACCAACAAAGCTAATGCTTGACTATGTCTATTGAAAAGGTCTATCCCGATGTCTATCATGACCTACATGCATGAAATGCAGTATCTCTGGCAAAAGGGACGTCAGTACGAAATAATGCACCGAGTATGTAAGGCAATATAATAGCTGAAAGCTGAAACTGAGCTAATAATATAATAGCTGGAAGTAACTGGACGTCAAAGATAATCTGAAGATATTTTTGCCTGCTGATACTGACTCAACTCTCTCAGTATAATAAGTAAAATAGTTGCCCATCCCTATAAGGCTCGGTACGTGCAACTGCTCTGCCCTAGTAGGCTCGCTCATAAGCGTTCGACTATACTAAGCTCTGTCACGGCCATTCTGGGCTCGCTCATAGGCCCTCGGCCACAGTATGCTTGGTATATGACTTACCATCTGATCGGAGGTGGCCCATCAGGGGCCTGCCCCCCGATTGTAGTTCGATGGTGGTGAATATACTGTAATATTGCCCAATAAGGGCATGTTCACCAATCATAGCTCGATGGTGTGTGTACATATATATATATATATATATATATATATATATATATATATATATATAGACCCTCTGCTCTCTTGACTTGAAGAGGACAATACTTAACTGAATATAAAGTTTTGATAAGGGAGAATAATGTAACTTATGAGACTAGGATAATGTACATAAATTCAGGAGAGCGAACTTCTCTTTATGTCTCGTTATCAAACGCATGTAGTTGCGAGATCATGCCAAAATGAAGGAAAGGTTTAGCCTTAACATACTATATCACAATCTTTCAAATAACCACATTGAACTCGTCTCGTCACACCTTAATCTACAACAACGATAATAATACTGTCATTAAGTTTCAGAAGGTACAATTATCGCACAACGACAATCTTATTTTATAATAAAACGGGCAACATCTCCCCTATAATCTTTACTTACTCCCAATTGGACATAACACCACCAACAACAAGAAAAAAATGGTTACATGTATACATCATTTTGTAACCTTATATCCATCACCAAACACCACAAAACAGCCCACACACCCCAATCACTTCATACACTAAACGACAACTATAGTAGTGCCAAATAACCTGAAAATATAACGACGAACGACTAACCCACCATTCTGCCATTAGTTGGTGTTTGTCCACACACTTTCTCCTCCCAAGCTCCATAAAAAATTACCAAAACAGAAAACCCAACAACAACATGAACATCCCACAAAAGAGTCCACTACAAGTTGAATAACTCGAAGTCACGGCCTCCAATTATCGTCCCCGTGAATTCTTACTATTATAAAACGAATTTCTTTACTTTTTCAGCAGAAAAAACTAATGAAAGAGGTCAGTATACTTACCTTATTTGGTGAAGATCTCAACTCCTAACTTGGTTCTTCAAACCTTAGGTTTTCCTCCAACTAAAACTTGAAAGGAAGAGAAAATCATTTAGGGTTTTGTGTTGAATTTTTGGGAGAAGTTCGCAAGGGTTTATCTCTAATTTTTGGACCTATAATTAGTGGAATATATGAAGTAAATAATCCCTTTAAAGAGATCTTTGGCCGACCTCAGCTAGCTCCTTTTTTGGACATATATGGTCCTTTCATTTAAGCAAGTAGGAAATACACCTACTTGTCACCTATTCACTCTACGCAGTCTCACGAATATGCAAATTTCTCTCCAATCCGATGTCGTATTGACAAACGTTGTAATGCGTTAGAAACTAGACTTGTAGGTATTCAATATGATGGGAGGATCACCTCGTAACTCTAAGTATATTGGGAGAATAACTCAGCTACATTTGACCTAATTTTCAGCACATTTATGAATGTTACTTGTGATGACCTTTGCCAATTTTTGTTCCACAACTTGCTTGACTTCAAAACATAACACATGATTATGATACGACTAAAATAACTCATAACATAACCTGCTTATCATGTTAAACACCCTAGTTTTACCCCCAAAAATATATGTTATAACATTCCTAATGTCGACTTTTGACGAAACTTATTTTCTTCAATTTGTTTAGCTTTTAAGTCTTCCAATCCTCTTGGTACTTGGTATTCATGATCTTAAATATTTTGAACCTCCACGTTAACATGATTAAGTTACATTATATACTTTCAAAGATAATATCATTTTTGACCATATATCAATAGACTTACGACGTACTCTCATGACCGAGAATGTGGGGTGTGACATATGTTTCCTTTGATGCCAAAATTTTCACATCATCCAATTTTACTTGTTCTAACAAGTCAATATTCTATATGTGAACCTTTAAATTCTAAGCATGTATTGATCTATTTTTTTATTTGTATAGTTGTATATTATTAGTACTGAAGTTTAGTTTATAAACTTTAGAAAGAGAAACTCTCCCCTCTCTCTAAGAATACCTACTGGACACGATCACTACACCGTCAATTATACCGCCGGAACCACCGGTCAAAAAAAACTAAATGGACATGGAAGAAACAATAACACACTCCTACAAGGAAATATTACTCGACAAGCAGGCATTATGCCAAATAGAGTATTATAATGAAGATTCCTTCCAAATCATCAAATATGATAAAGGAAAAAGTATTGAAGGCTCAATTTCCCTCTCACAAGAAGACAAGAAATACCTATACCAACCATGGCGCTTCTCAGTAATCATAAAGGTCTTCGGTCGTGGAATGCCTCACCAATACCTTCGATCTAAACTGATTGACCTATTGAAACCATCCAAACAATTAATCATTATTTACTTAGGATGGTATTTCTTCATCGTCAAATTAGTCTAGAGGAAAATAAGCTAAGGCACTACACCTAGGACAATGGTTCGTCTCCAGGAATTTCCTACCAATGCGTAAATGGGAACAAAAATTCGTCCCACAAGAAGCTACACTTTCTTCCACAACCATATGGATTCACCTGCCTCAACTACCAACAAAATTTCTATGATAAAGAAATACTGGAAAATATTGGTAGAAAACTTGGTAAATTACTCAAAATTGACTCATGCACATATTCCACATTGAGAGGAAGGTATGCACACATCTGTATCCAAGTACCACTTGAAACCCTAGTGGAAACTTCAATAATCATTGGTGATCACAAGCAAACTGTGATTTATAAAAGTGAAGGTACGTTATATAAAACATGTGGAAGAATTGGCGACACAACAAGAAATTGCAAATTATAAAAAATTTCAACCATCACCGTAACAAGAAGACCCTAAAAGTTTGGGAATACACACCAAAGAGGATGATGCCGATGGATGGAAGATAATCACTTCCCCTAGACGAAAGAAACCAAGCAAGCAACCAATGAAGGGAAGGAATAATGGAAATGAAAGCGATCAACATCATGCACAAAAAACACAAAAGAACCAGGTAAAAATGTTTGATGCAAACTCTGGTAAGTTTCTGGAAACTAAAACTTTTCAATATTATTCAAAGTCCAGTAATATGCAGTCCAAGAATTACAACATGCCCAGTGGCCTTGTGAATAAGCAAACTCCCATACCTCACTCCCTAGCAACCCAACAAACGAGGCCCCAACCCAAGTGCAACGCCAAACGTAAGGCGAAAACGGGGCCTGGTGGAGCTGATACCGAAAAATCAGCTGGGACCACTAATGATGCCTATCAGGAGGCTCCTATCAATAGCCCAACCCCAGACTTATACCCAGCTAGGGATGTGGCCTTGGGCCACCACGCCACTACTCAATCAACTAATGGGGTCCATACCCAATTGAAAACACCCAACCTGTATAATTATCCCTACCCAAATACCTATGTGCTCCCCACTCCCCTCCCAGCGGAGTACTCTAATGAGGAAAACTCACCATACTCCATGAATAATCAAGTGCCTCACCTGAGAATCCACCCAATCTTAGGTTACATGGCACCTTCCGTCCACTCCAACAAATACCACATTAATTCCAAATCCAATTTTGCAGATGCATTAACCAATGACTATTTCGCTAATCAGGATTTGACACCAAAATGTCCCTCTTGATATGAAGACTGGACTTGACAAGCCGGCTGACCTCGATAATAACTCTACAGATGAGGTGCTCTAATAGGAGTTGATGGGGCACTGAAGACTGACTGAGCAGAAGGAGGCATATAAGACCCAAGACCGCCTGAAGTACCATGTGAAGCCTGAAGTGCTGAATGGAACAACCTGGAAGACTGGCCTCTGCTAAATGAACCCCCCACCTCCATATGGGGCACCACTAAAACCACTAGAATGGAGAGATATTTTGTCTGGCCCCTGACCTCCCATCCCAAGAACCGACTCAACTCTCCTAGCCACATTAGTTGCATCCTGAAAAGAAATGTTGGTCCCTGTCTCCTTGGCCATTTGCAACCTGATGAGCTGAGCAAGGCCCTCAATAAATTGTCTGACCCTCTCTCTCTCTCTCTCTCTCTCTCTCTCTCTCTCTCTCTCTCTCTGTGGGTAATAAAAGAATAGCATGTCTTGCCAAATCCACGAAACGATTCTCATACTGGGTCACGATCATGCTGCCCTACTGAAGTCGTTCAAACCGACGATGCTTCTCCTCTCGAGTAGTAACAGGAAAAAACTTCTCCAAAAAGAGGTGAGAAAACTGATCCCAAGTCAAAGCAGGCGACCCAACTGGTCTAGTCAACAAATAATCCCTCCACTATTTCTTGGCGGAACCAGTCATCTGAAAGGCAGCAAAATCGACCCCATTGGTCTCCAAAATACCCATATTACGCAGAACCTCATGACAACTATCCAGATATTCTTGAGGATCCTCTAAAGTAGCACCACTGAAATGAACAGGGAAAAACTTGATAAACCTGCCCAGTCTCCACAAAGCATCTGAGGACATAGCTGCCCCCCAACAAGCGGCACTGGAGCAACTGTCTGTATTACCTTAACTGGATTGGCTGCTGGGGTCTGAACCTAAGGAGTAGTCTGAACCGGAGTGTAGGTAGCAGGAGTCTCGACCCCTCCTCCAGCCTGAGATACGGCTGCTGAAACGGGGAATGTACCAGTTTGGGCTACACTCTTCATAATGCCCACTAAACGGACCAAAGCGTCCTAAAGTACCGGGGTAGCAATAAACCCATCTGGGACCTGAGCTGGTCCCGCTGGAACGGTCTAAGCTAGAACCCCCTCATTAATCTCGATTTGGGGTTCCACAGCTGGGGCTGCTGTCTGAGCAGTGGGATGAGTTCTGCCCCTATCTCGGCCTTTAACGTTGCCTCGGCCTCTGCCCCTAGTAGGAGCTGCTGCTGCTAGAGGACCAAAATGTTGATAAGCGAAAGAGGAAGCACGTGTTCTCGCCATCTGCGAGAGAATAGAAGAATTCAATCAGTATTTGAGATAACAAGAATCGCACGATAGAATAGAAATAAAAATGGAGTTGTTTCCTAACTCGATAGCCTCTGAGAGATAAGTACATACGTCTCTGTACTGATCTTTCAGACTCTATTAAGATTGTTCCTGAATTGTGAGACCTAAGAAACCTAGGGCTCTGATACCAACTTGTCACGACCCAAATTCCCAGCCTTAGGGATCGTGATGGCGCCTAACACCACACTTGCTAGGCAAGCCAATGCTAGAACTTGATTATCCATTTTCCGTTGAATATTTACTTAGACACAACAGTACAATTTGAAATAAACTAAGTCTAATAAATTCCAACGAATAACCTGATGAGTAAAATAATAACAAAATAAATAACCGAGCCACGAACTTAATATGAATAACTCTAAGACTATCCAGGGTCTGATGTCACAATTCACGAACTTCTAAGAATACTACAAATAATGGGCTTAAAGAAATAATGTATCCGTTTTGAGCAAAATAAAACACTCTCTATAAAACTAAGAGAAGACTCCAGGAATCTGCGGACGCCGGCAGATATACCTCGTGTCTCCAAATGATGAATGACCGCTACTAAAGCCTCAAATGCTGGACGGTACCTGGATCTGCACAAAAGAGTGTAGAGTGTAGTATCAGTACAACCGACCCCATGTACTGAGTAAGTGTCGAGCCTAACCTCGACGAAATAGTGACGAGGCTACGACGGGGCAATTATAACATAACCTGTAACGACATATACATAATAAAGCAAGAAAAGAATTCCAAATTAAACCAAAAACAATAAATTATAACAATAAAAATAACTCAGTTGCCTTTACCAGGTCTCCACTATAACCAAATTCTCACATAGTTTACCAATTTCCAAAGTTCTCTTTTTGAAATAACCGTAAGTGTAAAATAATGAAAAATGAAACATAATAAAGTAAGACAGTAATTTTTTTTCAAATCTTTGTATTCAAAATCAGTAACATATATGTATCCTCCCTTATTGCTCCTTGCTGCAGCGTGCAACCCGCTCCCACCTGTCCACCTTTATTTCTCCTGTCGCGACGTGCAACCCGATCCCACCTGTCCACCCTTATCACTCCTTGTTGCGGCGTGCAACCCGCTCCTACCAGACAATCATATCACTTTTATTCATAAAGATTTCACAATTTCAAGTCAATGCCTTTCACAATATCTTTGCCTCAACAATTGTAAATAGTAAATGTACTACTCATAACTTCATCATTTATCATTTCACAAACCAACCAACCGTAATATATAGTAAAACATTGTCAACTATCTCACCTTTTTTTTTGTATCACAATGGAGCCAAAGGAACAACCAACACTTCCAAAATACTTGAAATAATACTTGACAACAAGTTAACGAAACCAAGTAGGCATGTATACATCAATGATCATAAAACAATTAAGCCAGGGATCAATTAAATTGGAAACGGGGGAAGGGATCATGCTTAACAAATAATTTGGTGGTGCATAGATACTCGTCACCTCACCTATATACCACGCACATGCAAATTCACATAGCAATAAGATTGGGGATTCCTATTCCCTCAAGTCAAGGTTAAACCAAGCACTTACCTCAAATTCGCTGGCCACTCAGTGCTCAATTATAGCTTTTCCTTTTGAATTCAACTCCAATACACTCGAATCTAATCATAATTAACTTAATATCATTAATATATATTTATATATATAAGTGGGCAATAAAAATGTGAGTTGGCACCTCTCTTAGGCCAAGAAACATATTTATCTTTTTTCTCCTTTTTTTGAGATTTTTCATCACTCGTTCAATTTATTTTATAATAAAATTAAAAAAATTATTTTCATAACTCACAACTCTTTATCTTCATAACCTATACTCTTTTAATAGTCTCAATAACTCCAATCCCTTTCATATTCATAACCTCTAAAATTTTAATATGTAAGTTTATGATAATTTACCTCATTTTTCTAATCTTTCCCTTCATTTCTCTCATTTTCATAACTCATACTACCTTAAGTTCTACTTTAAAAATATCCTTAACTCCCATACTTTTCAAATTCATAACCCTCAAATATTTAGTTAGTGGGTGATAACTAGGGATCTTACCTTATTTTACACTCTTTCGTACTTAAGTTTTGGATAAAATTGTATGCAAAATAGTCCCAAAGACTCACTTGTTGTGCTTGTTGCAGGGTTTAGTCAAAAAGGATGACAAACAGTCAAAGACCTGCTAAAAAATGAGTGAAACCTGCACAAGTACCAAGACCAAGCACAGACAGAGTTCAATTGACCAGTGCAGACCGCGGTCCATTTTACGCGGTCCGCACTGAAGAGATTCAGAGAGTGCTTTTCAAGGCCAAAGCCAACACGGACCGCGATCCAGTTTATGCGGTCCGCGGTTTAGAGAATCAGAGAAGCAGTTTTGAAGGCAAATGCAAGAGAAGATTCAGAGGGCATTGACATTGAAGGCTAGAAGACCAACGCGGACCGCAATCCTTTCTTCGCGGTCCGCGCTGAAGCCACCGCGGCCGAGGTGCATTTTACGCGAACCGCGGTGGCCAAGTTCATAAGCCCAATTTTGTAAGCTAAAAAGCCTCACCGCCACCGCGGTCCATTCTGCGCGGTCCGCGGTGACCCCGCATGTGTAGTTTTGTCCAAGATTTTCGGCCTAGTGTAAATAGTTTCTTTTGTTATTTTTTTGGTAAGCTTTGTACTAAGAAATAGTGGGCAGCTCGTGAACGATACTTCTTCTTCTTTTTGAGTAGTTTTAGAAGGATTTCATCATTAAATCTTTCAATTTAAGCTTATAAATCAATTATATGAGTTTTGCTTCATTTATTTCTTGATTTATTCAGCTATTATGAGTAGCTAAACCCATTATCTAGGGTTGTGGCTCAACCCTAGTGTGGATATTTAATGAGTTCTTTAAATTAAGGCTTAGATATTTATGGGTGATTGGTATTTGGGTTGATTTGAGGTTTTCATGTTAAAATTGGTGGTTGCAAAAACTAATTGATGTTTATTTGACTTGGGTTCTTCTTGAGAAAGAGAACTTGAGTCTGGAAAATAAACCCAACAAGGAATTGGGACGAAATCAGTAGATCGATAGTCCCAATTAACATGTTAAACCTAGAGATAGTAAACCCTACTTGGGCCTAGATTGCTTGCACA
Source organism: Nicotiana undulata (assembly GCA_005239495.1). Lineage (NCBI taxonomy): Eukaryota > Viridiplantae > Streptophyta > Magnoliopsida > Solanales > Solanaceae > Nicotiana > Nicotiana undulata. The sequence goes on along the minus strand of ML293485.1, from coordinate 96,726 downwards.
ATAGTGACACCAAATTTGACTGGAGGAAGTCAATTAGGGAAAAGCCACTCGAGCTACCGAGAGGTATAGAGTGGATAATTTAGTGCATTGGCTATATCATAATTCCCTTATTAACATCTTTGCTTTAGATATTAGAATCCATTAAATATTCACCTAGGTTAAAGTCATAGCCCTAGTGCCTTTATCCATTAAGAAAACAACCAAAAAGAAAATAGTTAGTTAACTAGCAATTACAATTAGTATAAACCGTAGTTATAGTATAAAACCAAAGAAGTATGAGAAGTGTAATTAAGGCACGAAACACTACTAGATTACCTAGAAACTCAACTCCAATATTCATAACTCTTTGTTGAATTGATCCCGATCTTTCGGGTAAAAGCTGCTCCGACCCTCATCTTGCTACTATTTAGTAGTGTAGGTGAGCGCCGATCACTTTTTGGCGCCGTTGCCGGGGAGTTATAACAGTGTTGTTTATCTATGTGAATAGTAGTGTTAAGTGTTTTTCTTTCCTTTTTTTGTTAACGTGTTTATTGAATCTACTCAGATGCAAATGGAGGATCCTTTGGGAAACGTTATTGCGGGGGAGGAGGTATATGACAACCAAGATGATGAAATCAACCAAGTACCACCTCCCAGACAGGGCCGACATGCCAATATTCAAGAGGACATTCCAGACCCTCCCCCGCCACCAGCTCCCAGAGCTGACCCTCAGGTCCTTCCAAACGAGGGGTATGCTAGTGCTATTATCCCGCCTAGAATCCGGGCGGGAAATTTCCAAATAACAAATGTGATGCTGACACTTTTAGAGCAGCGGGGACATTTCACCGAAGCCGCACACCAGAATGCTTACAAGCATTAGAAGGGTTTCGTGGATACCTGCTAGGGTAGTACGAAAATGAATGTCTCGGAGGATGCACTGAGACTTCGATTATTCCCCTTCTCTATTTGAGGGAAGGCTCTTGATTGGCTCGAACGGCTTCCCAACCACTCCATATCTATATGGGATGAGCTCGCAGACAAGTTTATTGCTAAATTTTTCTCCCCTAGTCACCTGGCGGCGCTTAGAGATGAAATATTGACTTTTAAGAAAGAACCCAACGAGCCTTTGCATGATATTTGGGAGCGATACCGGACCATGGTTAAGGAATGTCCAAACAACGACATGACTGAAGCCATGATTCAGCAGACCTTCTACCGAGGAATAAACACTGTCAATCAATGTGTGGTCAATCAGTTGGCTGGTGGAAACTTCATGAAATTGACTTACCCTGAGGCATGTGAAGTCCTAGATGAGATGGTTGACACATCGTCAGCATGGCAGAGTAGAGCAAACGTACCTCAGGGTGAGTCCGGTGTTAATAGTCTTCATAAAGAACTCCAAGAACATGGGCAAGCAATTGATGAGCTCACTACCACTATGAACCAACTTGCCAAGGCCCAACTTCAAAAATTGCAAGGGCCTAAGCAAGTAAATGCCATGGAGGGAGTGAATGTGTTAGTGAACCAAAGAAGACCTCGGGGAAATCAAAAGCAAAGCAAAAATGATCAAGGTAACCAAGGACCAAGTGGATATAGTCAAGAAGAGCCATATGATGATCAAGAAGAGGATGTTATGTATGCTAATAATTACCAAAGTCAAGGGAAAAATCAAAGCAACAATCAAAACTGGATCAACCAAGGCAACAATAAAAGTTGGGGTAATCAAAGACAAAGAAATTGGAACAATAGCAACAATTCGAAACTGGGGGAACAACAACAACCAACAATGGGGTAACAACAATGATAACAATTGGAGTGGAGGCAATAACAACAACAACTAGGGTGGTAATGGTAACCGGGGGTCGGGCTTCCAAAGGCCCCCGATGTACCAACAACCAAGCAATACACCCCCGTACCAAGCTCAAGGACAAAGCTCATCAAGTAATGATGTGGGGAGAATTGAACAAATGTTCAAGTAGATGATGGAGCGCAACGCGGACTCCGATGCTCAATTGGCCTCCCACAACACCTCCATTAGAAACCTTGAAGTACAAATCGGCCAAATTTCTCATGCCTTGAACACACGCCCAAAGGGAGCACTACCGAGTGATACGGTGGTGAACCCCAAGGTGGGAACAATAATAATACCGGTCACGCCATGGCGATGACCACAAGAACTGGAAAAGGCGGTGAAGTGAGTTCCTCTAGACAAAAGAGAATTGTTGTTGGTGATGATGAATTGCCAAATAATGAGTTACCAATTGAAGTTGAGCAAGTGGTGGAAGATCCAACTACTAGTGAGGTGAGAATTGATATCCATGATAATGGGGAGGATTTTCAAAGGGACGTGAACCCGTCTAGGGAACACGTGATTGATATGCCGGAACCGGTGGTCCCACAAGCCAAGGCACAATTTCCTAGGACCCCTCCTCCATACCCTCAAAGGTTGGCGAAGAAAAAGCAAGAGAATCATTTCAAGAAATTCATCGATATGATGAAGAGTCTTTCCATAAATGTACCTTTGGTTGAAGCTTTGGAGCAAATGCCCGGTTATTCTAAGTTCATGAAGGACTTAGTCACAAAGAATCGGTCTATGGAGTGTGAAACCATTAAGATGACTCAGCAAGTGATTTCCATAGTGCATTCAATGGCACCCAAACTTGAAGACCCGGGAGATTTTACCATTCCTTGCACAATCGGGAGTGCGGATTTTGCTAAAGCCTTGCGTGACCTTGGAGCGAGTATAAACTTGATTCCATACTCGGTCTTTAAAACATTGGGTATTGGGCAACCTAGGGCGACCTCCATGCGTCTTCAAATGGCGGATAGATCAATGAAGAGGCCCCTAGGGATAATTGATGATGTATTGGTGCGGGTGGACAAATTTATTTTGCCCGCAGATTTTGTCATATTGGATTGCGAAGTGGATTATGAGGTCCCCATCATCTTGGGAAGGACCTTCCTTGCAACGGGGAAGGCCTTAGTTGACGTGGAAGCTGGTGAGCTCACTTTCCGAGTGGGAAATGAAAATGTTGTGTTCCATGTGTGCAAGTCAATGAAGCAGCCTAATAGCACATGAGTATGCTCTTTCATGGACCTCATCACTGAGGTCATTATTGATGATGCAGGCTCTATGATTAATGTTGATGATCCAGTGGAGGCAGCTTTATTGAACCATGATGACACCATGGTGGATGGCTTACTTGAAAGTACCAATGCCCTTCAAGGCATGGGTTATTACTCCTATGGTCCCCGGAAGCTATCATTGGACTTGGAGAATCGGAAAACTCCTCCGACAAAGCGTTCAATCAAAGAGCCACCTACATTAGAGTTGAAGCCACTTCCACCGCACCTCAGGTATGAATATCTTGGTCCCTCTCGTACTTTTCCTGTTATCCTTTCCTCTTGCCTAACCCAATTGCAGGTAGACTTCACTTTGAAAGTGCTAAGGAGAAGGAAGAAAGCCATATGATGGACTCTTGCTGACATTTAGGGAATAAGCCTCGCATTTTTCATGCACAAAATCATTCTGGAGGATGGAGCAAAGCCTTCCGTAGAACACCAATGAAGGCTCAATGAGGCAATCCAAGAAGTGGTGAAGAAAGAAATAATCAAATGGCTTGATGCAGGGGTTGTCTACCCAATCTTGGATAGCGCTTGGACTTCTCCGGTCCAATGTGTTCCAAAGAAGGGTGGCATGACAGCGGTCCAAAATAAAAAAAATGAGCTCATTCCAACGAGACGGGTGTGTATGGATTACCGCAAGCTAAACAAAGTGACTCGCAAGGACCATTTCCCCTTACCCTTCTTGGATCAAATGTTAGATATGTTTGCGGGTCGGGCTTTCTACTGCTTTCTGAACGGGTATTCAGGTTATAATCAGATCTTGATTGCCCCAGAGGATCAAGAAAAGACCACTTTCACATGTCCTTATGTACATTTGCCTTCTCCCGAATGCCTTTTGGTCTTTGCAATGCACCCGCCACTTTTCAGCGGTGCACGATGGCGATCTTTACAGATATGGTTGAAGACTTCCTCGAGGTATTTATGGATGACTTCAGTGTAGTTGAGGATTCCTTTGATGAGTGTTTGAGAAATCTTGACAAAGTCCTCGCTCCCTGTGAAGAGACCAACCTAGTGCTAAACTGGGAAAAGTGCCATTTTATGGTGGAAGAAGGGATAGTGTTGGGCCACAAAATCTCGAGGAATGGTATTGAAGTGGACAAAGCGAAGATTGAAGTGATTTCTAAATTTCCACCTCCAACTTCGGTTAAGGGAGTCCGGAGCTTCCTTGGGCACGCCGGGTTCTATCGGCGTTTCATTAAGGACTTCTCTAAGGTGGTCATTCCTCTTTGCAAATTGTTAGAGAAAGATGCCAAATTTCACTTTGATGAGAATTGTATGAGTGCTTTTGAATTGTTGAAGCACAAGCTTACCACAACTCCTATTATCACCGTGTCGGATTGGAGATCTCCCTTTGAGCTTATGTGCGACTCTAGTGATGTGGCTGTGGGGGGCGGTGTTGGGCCAAAGGGTGAACAAGATCTTTCACCCTATCTATTATGCTAGTAAAACAATGAACTCGGCCCAAATGAATTACACCATCACCGAGAAGGAGTTATTGGCAATAGTCTTTGCGATGGAGAAATTCCGTCCTTATCTTATGGGTGCCAAGGTCATAGTTCACACTGACCATGAGGCACTTCGATATCTCATGACAAAAAAGGATTCCAAAGCGAGACTCATGCGGTGGGTGGTTTTTCTTCAAGAATTCGACTTGGAGATAATTGATAGAAAAGGGAGTGAAAACCAAGTGGCCGACCATCTTTCCCGCTTGGAGGAGCTAGGTCGACCTAGTGATGGACTTGAAATTGATGATAGTTTCCCTGATGAACAACTTCTTTCTGTGTCAATGAAATAAATGCCATGGTTCGGGGACATTGCCAATTATATTGTCACGGTGTTGTCCCTTGTGAGCTCTCTTCCAACCAAAAGAAGAAGCTTAGGAGGGATAACATGGATTTTTATTGGGATGAGCCATAATTATTCAAGATTTGCAATGACGGTGTCATCCGGGTATGTGTGCCTGAAGGAGAACAAGGATCGATTCTTGAGTCTTGACACTCCTCACCTTATGGTGGTCATCATGGAGGAGCAAAGACCGCCTCAAGAGTGCTAACCTGGGGTTTATTTTGGACTACCTTGTACAAGGATGCAAGTGAGTTGGTGAAGCGATGTGATGAATTCCAATGAATGGGTGGCATATCCAAGAGAGATGAGATGCCTCTGACTACTATTCTTGAGGTGGATATCTTTGATGTATTGGGTATTGACTTTATGGGGCCATTTGTGAGTTATTGTGGAAACACTTACATACTCGTGGTTGTGGACTACGTTTCAAAATGGGTTGAAGCCGTGGCTTTGCCCAATAATGAAGCCCGAAGTGTGGTTGGTTTTCTGAAGAAACATATTTTCACAAGATTTGGGACACCCCGTGCCATCATCACTGACAGGGGGTCTCACTTTTGCAATAGGGCCTTTGATTCTTTGCTATCGAAGTATGGGGTCAATCACAAAGTGTCTACTCCGTATCATCCTCAAGCAAGTGGCCAGGTGGAAGTTTCCAATCGTGAGATCAAGAATATATTGGCCAAAACTGTGAATGCTAACCGGACCGATTGGTCTCGGAAGCTTGATGATGCTCTTTGGGCCTACCGTACCTCTTTCAAGACCCCAATCGGTATGTCACCTTACCAGTTGGTGTATGGAAAGGCTTGTCATCTTCCGATGGAATTGGAGCACAAGGCACTTTGGGCTTTGAAGAAGTTGAACTTGGATTGGGACACAACTGCTAATCTCAGAGTTGATCAATTGAATGAGCTAGATGGGTTCAGATTTCATGCATACACTAGATCCTCCTTGTACAAAGACAAAATGAAGTACCTTCATGATAAGTATGCCAAAAAACGGTAATTCAAGGTGGGAGACTTGGTGCTCCTTTTCAATTCTAGACTCCGTCTCCGGGAAAATTCAAGTCAAAGTGGAGTGGCCCGTTTGAAGTTGTATTGGTTACACCCTTTGGTGCTCTCTATCTCAAGAACAAAAATGGAGAGAAGTTTCGAGTGAATGGGTACCGGTGCAAGCACTACCTTGGAAAATTTGAAGATAGCACGTGGTGGCTTTGATGAAGCTCAATTGAACATGGTAACATGCGTCGTGCCGCGACGTTAAATCAGGCGCTTCTTGGGAGGCAACCCATGTGTTTTTATTTTTTTTTTCCTTGATTTTCTTGGTAGTATAGAATTTATTTTCGGACTAACTGGTTATGCGATGTTGTAGGATTATTTTGATGCAGGGCACAAGGCTAAGTTGTAAAAAACTAGCTCTCTGAAGTTGCAGTGTGGACCGCGGTCAATATTGTGTGGTCCGCGGAGCTGTCTCACCTGAATAAACAACTCTCTGAAGTTTGTACTACGGACCGCGGTACACTTTTTGCGGTCCGCGAAGTTATTTCACAACAAGTCACTTCTCTGAAGTTGCCACCGCGCGCGGTTCATTTTACGCGGACCGTAGTGGCCAATTGCCCAGATGCCCAGAAAGTTAAAGGACTACGGACCGCGGTCATTTTATGCGGTCCGCGGTGGGGTAAGTATTGTGGGTCCCAGGCCAAAATTCTATAAATAGGGCCTGAGGGCCTCATTTTACACTTTACGCTCATTGACATCTCTACAATACGATTTTCACTGTGCATCACCCCTGATAATTTTAATTAATTAATATATTTATCTCATCTTCATTCCACGTCTAGTAAGTTTAATTTTGACTTCCTAACTTCTTAATTTTATTATTTTCTTGTTTACTTAGTAGATTTTCTTCTTCTTTTTTCCTTTTTTCTTCCTTAATCCATTAATCATGTGTAGGGTTTGTTCATAATGCTTAATTTAGACCCATTGTAGTTAATTACACTGATTAAACACCTAGGGTTTCAACAACATGTGCATTTGAACTTGAATTAAAAGTAAAAATTGGAACCCTAGGTTGGGAATTAGTGCGGTCCGCGGTGCTTTTATGCGGACCGCAGTACTTTAAATATCCCAAGTCCCAGTTGATGATCGCGGACCGCGGTGCTTTTTTGTGCGGTCCGCGGTGACTTAGTGCGGACCGCGGTCATTTTTGTGCGGTCCGCGGTGCTCATCTTCAGAGAAGTGGGGTAGTCTGAACCCCACTTCAACGCGGACCGCAGTGCCTTAGTGCGGACTGCAGTCGTTTTTATGCGGTCCGCGGTGACCATCTTCAGAGAGGTGGGTAGTCTGAACCCCACTTCAACGCGGACCGCAGTGCCTTAGTGCGGACTGCAGTCGTTTTTATGCGGTCCGCGGTGACCATCTTCAGAGAGGTGGGTAGTCTGAACCCCACCTCAACGCGGACCGCGATCCTTTTTGTGCGGTCCGCGGTCTTCAATATCTGCAACTCAAATCCAAAATTTTGCCACTTTTTTTCATCATGAATCAATACACTGCTTGGATACTAACAATCTTTAATTGAATTGAACTTGCAGATTATGGTCCAATCTAGAGGTGGTGGTCGAAAACCAAGTGGAAAGGGTGAATCCTCTCGGGGGAGAGGCAAGGGGATGATCAGACTAACCCCCCAAGTCCGGCAAGCAATAAAAGTGACTAGAAAAATAATCCGGGCCATGGATAGAGCTGCTTCCCAATTGGGAAGTGAGTATGCACCCTCCGGAGAGGGATCTGAGTCAGAGTCCATACCAGAATATGTTCTAGACTTTCCGGAGAGGTTCTGGTTGACAAATGAACCTTCTGACTCCCCTCTTGCCCAAGCTTCAGAACATAGAGCATCTGAGTCGTCTAAAGGATCAACTGCAGGGAGTGATCATGAATACTCCACCTCACCTACAATATCTCTATCCGGTGAGCACTCCGAAGAAGAAGCAGAGGATGAACCACAAACAGGGAGTGAACCCCAAGTTGGGGGAGTTGAAAAAACAAGAAAGCCTGAAGCATGGCAAGATCGATTCGTGAGTGAACTGACCTTTCATAAATTCCGGGAATGGTGGTCGGAAAGGAAAGTGATACTGGAGCGCAGGTTCATCACAAGGGACCTTTTTCCACACAATCCAGATGTGCGAAGACAGTTCAGGGAAAGAAAAGGCTGGGAGTACTTCACTTGCCAGGTGCCGAAAGCAAATGAGCACCTAGTCAAAGAGTTCTACACCAATTTGGCTTATCTGAAAACGGACTCCAAGGCGACTAAGGTGAGGAATCTGACCGTGCCTTTTGATGGGGCTGCATTAAACACGTATCTGGAGTTCGATGATGAGGATGAGACAGAGTACTTAGAAAAATTGAATGCGGGGGATGAGGCCCGTCCATGGCTAGCGGAGCACTTGGCAATCCCAGGTGAAACCCCATACTGGTTGCAAGCTTGGAAGGTGATTCTGAGGAGAACATTAAATTTTGAGGCCAATGGTTGGGAAACGTTCGTGTGTAGTAGGCTTGACCCCACCTTCCATGAAAATTCTCTTCCTCTCAGGCGGGCTGTGCTGATTACTTCTATCATGGCAGGGTACCGATCAATGTCAGGAATGTAATGTCCAGGGTTATCAACCGGGTGGTGAATGAAAATGATAGAGCCTACCCCTTCCCAAATTTCCTGACCATGTACTTTGAAGACCAAAAAGTAGAAAAGAAGAGATTTGATGTGAAGGTGAAGCCCAAAGCTCCGTTCTCCTGGTACAGCCTACAGGGTGATGACAACACCAAGAGCAAGAATTTCAAAGGGAAATCCATTGCTTTCACTGGCCAGTCTGAATAGCCAGTGGTTGTAGTGGCATCTACTCAGCCTACCTCAGCCACCCCAGACATTGCTCCAGGCCCATCCACTTCAGCAGCCCCAGGCATTCCTTCATCACATCTGACTGCCCACCGATTGAGCCAGTCCCTATCCAGTAACAACAACTGGATGCAGGCAGCTACTTCTAAGTTGTCAGCCATTTCTACGTCGGTGGCATCCCAAGCTGCACCTCCCCCACCACAGGTACCCCAGTCCGTGGAGGACGCTCTCAAGGAACTTCTGGACAACCAAAAGAAAATCGTTGATAACTAGAAGTTGATCCTGGACGTTGTTGGTTCTCATGGGTAAGCACTGAAAGATCTTTCCAAGGAGACCAAGAAGCTGAGGAAGACTCGGGCATCTAGGGAGTCAGTGAAGAAGCTAAGGGAGGATGTAGATAAGCTGAAGGAGGATCACTTGCCATTGGACTTGTTGCTGCATGACCCTGCTACCCAGCCTGAGCTAGAGCCGGAGATAGAGAGGCCAGCAAAGAGGAAGAGAGTGCTTCCCCGTACTGAGGGCATTGTGATAGAGTTGGCGGACCCGCAGGGAGATAGCTCGAGTTAGCCACAGCTGCCAGTACATGGCCAGGTTACAGAGGAGGTCCAGGTCCAGGTCCCGATGGAGACACAGGGTTCTGGGGACCAGTCACAAGTTCCCATGCAGTCCACAGACCCCGGGACCCACACTGAGGATCCTATGCAGACGGAGGGCCTATAGGGAGTTTCTCTTTACTCTCTCTCCTTACTTTTGAGCTTATTTTGCTAGTTAACATTGAGGACAATGCTAGCTCTCATTTGAGGGGGTAGCCCTATTTTGGTTGGATTTGGATGACTGTATAAATTAGATACTATTTTTATTATGCTTTCTTTTTTATTTTGGTATGTACATAACTTTACTATTCTAGTACTTTTCGTATTTTTGCACTTTGGTCTGTATATAAAGTTACTTTCTAATGTATATATTCATTCCCCCTTATGTATATTCGATTAAATCCCCTCTTGTACATATTCATTCTACTTTACGCATTTTTCCTTTTTATAGCTTCTTATTTTACTTTCGTAGCTTCTTGTTTTGAATTTTTCGCGTGCAATAAGCCTTTGGTTTTCTTAATGCCATGGTTATTTCCAAAGGTGGAATTTGTGTGAACCGGGTGGCTCTTCCCGAGGATGGATAGTGTGACAACCTTCTTAAGGGTTTGAGTCTGTTTTTCTTTTTTGCTTTTTGTAAATAATAGCTAGTGAGTAAAGGTGCCTCAAGCAAAGCTTCACTTGGGCCTAACATATTTGCCTTTGATCCTATGGACAAAAACAAATCTTTGTGTTTAGGATGGTGAAAGTTGTGAGTTTGAGACTCTTGTGTTGACCGATAATCATCAAGTGGTTTTTCGGGACCATTGTGTTGCTCAAATCATAGCTAAGGTCTTTGTGGGTCCCCGACTCTGTTTCTTTAGCAATCCCATAGCTTGAGTGGTGAGAGTTTGAATTGCAAGTCCAAGTCCCGTGCCATTAGTCTAGAACTTGCCCTGAATGTTTGTCTAGGCAAAATCCTAAGTGTAGTTCGACTTGAGATGTGATTATAGGCTCTCCTTGATCCGAATAGTGACTTGAACATTTCCATAGCCTACCAATGATAATTTCCCTAGTCAACCCTTTTGAGCCTTAGACCCTTTTCTTTCAAAAACCATGATACAAGCCTTGACCCATTTTGACCCTCTCTTGGCATCCATTATTCCCTTAGCACAAGGCAAAATCGTAAGTTTGGGGGAGAGATGAGGAATGCAACAAAGTGAAAAAGAAGGTACAAAAAGGAAGAAAAGGAAAGGCAATGAAAAAGAAAGAAAAGAAAAATCAAAAATCCAAAAAGAATGAACAAGTTAGACTAAATAAAAGGAATCAATGAAAGAAAAGAGATTAAAGGTGTGGAATGCTTAGAAAGGAAAATAATAATTTAAATGAACAATAAAGTGTGACAGTATGTCTCTCTAACCCCTCAGAAAGAGCTAAATGACTCAAGAAGTCAAAAGAATGTGAAACAAATGAAGTACTTAAGGGAATATAGAACTCACCTTGACCGAATATTTCCTACTTTAAACAAAAAGCCTTCATCATGTATCCACAAAAGTCCTATATGATCTTGAGTTTAATGAAGCTTACATTAGTGGCGACTCACATAAGGGGCAAGCCTATGGTACTTTGAGCCGGACTTGAGTCTTTTCCTTGAGAGAGATGAGTGAACTCCCATTATCCTCGTTCTGAGCGTTACAATTTTAAAGTGAGGTTTGCTTAGGGAGAGTTGAGGAGTATGAGTTTGGGTTCCACAATGACCAAAGTGGTAGTAAGAGTTTCGTTGATGAGTCGAGTCAACTCTTGATGCTCTTGTGTCGCACTAAAATCCATGGTGTTAACAGGTCAAATGTTGTTAATGATTCATTGGCATTGAGGGCAATTGTTAGTCCTAATTGATGCTAGAAGAGGTTACCTTAGGGCAGCTGAATTTTCTTGGACTTATTCAAAAAGGGGTGGGGCTTATTTTGTTTGCTTGAGGACAAGCAAAAGCTTAAGTTTGGAGGAGTTGATAACTAGGGATTTTACCTTATTTTACACTATTTCGTACTTAAGTTTTGGATAAAATTGTATGCAAAATAGTCTCAAAGGCTTACTTGTTGTGCTTGTTGCAAGGTTTAGTCAAAAAGGATGACAAACAGTCAAAGACCTGCTCAAAAAAGAGTGAAACCTGCACAAGTACCAAGACCTAGCACAGGCAGAGTTCAATTAACCACTGCGGACCGCGGTCCATTTTACGCGGTCCGCACTGAAGAGATTCAGAGAGTGCTTTTCAAGGCCAAAGCCAACGCGGACCGCGGTCCATTCTATGCGGTCCGCGATGAAGAGATACAGAGAATTCTTTTCAAGGCTAAATCCAACGCGGACCGCGGTCTAGTTTATGCGGTCCGCGGTGAAGAGAATCAGAGAAACAATTTTGAAGGCAAATGCAACGCAGACCGCGGTCCATTCTACACGGTCCGCGGTGAGAAGATTCAGAGGGTATTGCCATTGAAGGCTAGACGACCATCGCGGATCGCAGTCCTTTCTTCGCGGTCCGCGCTGAAGCCACCGCGGCCGCGGTGGCCAAGTTCAGAAGCCCAGTTTTGTAAGCTAAAAAGCCTCACCGTGACCGCGGTCCATTTTGCGCGGTCCGCGGTGATCCTGCAGGGGTATTTTTGTCCAAGATTTTCGGCCTAGTATAAATAGTTTATTTTGTTATTTTTTTGGTAAGCTTTGTACTGAGAAATAGTGGGAAGCTCGTGAACGATACTTCTTCTTCTTTTTGAGTAGTTTTAGAAGGATTTAATCTTTCAATTTTAGCTTATAAATCAATTATATGGGTTTTGCTTCATCTATTTCTTTGATTTCTTCACCTATTATGAGTAGCTAAACCCATTATCTAGGGTTGTGGCTCAACTCTAGTGTGGGTATTTAATGGGTTCTTTAAATTAAGGCTTAGATGTTTATGGGTGATTGGTATTTGGGTTGATTTGAGGTTTTCATGTTAAAATTGGTGGTTGCAAACACTAATTGATGTTTATTTAGTTACAAAGTAAACCAAATAATTTATTTTATTTTGTCGTACATATAATACATATTCAAATCATACAAATAAAATAACTACTTACTTTATTAAAATCACAAGTAGAAATGAAGTAGAAAATAATTTCTATTTTACAAGAAACAACATATGCCGGTGGCTCAGCAGAGAAGAACCTGCGCCTGCTCTGTGAATTTTAGCTCTAACTTTTTTTACTCGCTAAAAGAAATAAGAAGTGTTGCCAAAACTTCCAATGAAGGGCGTATTTTAATGTTTAAAATTTATCCCTTTTACACAATGAGTTGTTATTGGTTAGTAGTTAGCAGACTTCCAACAAAGTTTAACTCATAAGTATTAATTTGAGCCCAAACGAAGATACAAACTTGGCGATTCATAGAAAATAAAATGAAAGAGAACACATGAGAAAGTAAATAGGGAAGAAAAAGATACAACTTGAGACCTTAATCTTAAGAAAATAGAAGGAAATAGAAATGCAAGTGTATAATTTTTCGTGTTCTTGTCGACACCCCCTCCCGCAATATCGATCATTATTCAAGAGCCTTCTTTCTCAAGCCAAACTAAAACATGAATCGGATATTGCAGTAAATATGACAACATTACTATTTCAAGTAAAGAATAGAAAGGGTAGTCTTGGGTAGGGGTCTCATGAAACAAAGTTATGAATTTATATAGGAAAAAATAGATGAATACCATAAGGTATTTTAATTTATAAATTAAATATTTGAGGGTTATGAATATGAAAATCATGGGAATTATGGATATTTTTAAAGTAGAAGTTAAGGCAGTATGAGTTATGAAAATGAGAGAAATGAAGGGAAAGATTAAAAAAATGAGATAAATTATCATAAACTTAAAGATTAAAAAAATGAGATAAATTATCATAAACTTAAATATTAAAATTTTGGAGGTTATGAATATGAAAGGGATTGGAGTTATTGAGACTATTAAAAAAGTATAGGTTATGAAGATAAAGAGTTGTGAGATATGAAAATAAATTTTTTAATTTTATTATAAAATAAATTGAAAGAGTGATGAAAAATCTCAAAAAAGGAGAAAAAAGATAAATATGTTTCTTGGCCTAAGAGAGGTGCCAACTCACTTTTTTATTGCCCACTGATCGGCGCTCACCTACACTACTAAATAGTAGCAAGATGAGGGTCGGAGTAGCTTTTACCCGAAAGATCGGGATCGATTCCACAAAGAGTTATGAATGTTGGAGTTGAGTTTCTAGGTAATCTAATAGTGTTTCGTGCCTTAATTACACTTCTCATACTTCTTTGGTTTTATACTATAACTACGGTTTATACTAATTGTAATTGCTAGTTAACTAACTATTTTCTTTTTGGTTGTTTTCTTAATGGATAAAGGCACTAGGGCTATGACTTTAACCTAGGTGAATATTTAATGGATTCTAATATCTAAAGCAAAGATGTTAATAAGGGAATTATGATATAGCCAATGCACTAAATTATCCACTCTATACCTCTCGGTAGCTCGAGTGGCTTTTCCCTAATTGACTTCCTCCAGTCAAATTTGGTGTCACTATTGTGCAAGCAATCTAGGCCCAGGTAGGGTTTTACTATCTCTAGGTTTAACCCGTTAATTGGGACTATCAATCTTGATTCTTTTGAAGTAATGTGATAATTATCTTTCTTTTGGAAAGTTATGTTTTGATTTTCTTCATTGAATTGCCTATTATTTGTAAAACAAAAAAAAACTTTTTTTATTTTGCTGAGAGGATACAAATAATTGAGAAAGTATTCTGAATTGAAGTACTTTGTTCTCCTTGGAATGGAGACTACGAGAGGGAAACTAATGAATAGAAAAAGAAAAGACAAAGATGAAGGCTAAAAATGGCATAACGAGAAGGAACAGAAAAAAGAATACACTGTAATTTCCACATATTTCTTTTTTTTTTTTTGTTTTGTTTTCTTTTCGTCATTAGTTTCTTTACTTTTATTTCAAATTTCTTTTATTTGAATATGAGAAATTTTAGCAAAGCCGATGTTTTACTATCTAATGAAAAAAATTATCTTTTTACATGCCTCTAACATATAATTGTACTTAAAAAGTCATGTATTAACCTCTCACTTTCTCCTTATTTATTATAATATATGTAAGTGAAATTTTTTTCTTAAAAATTCTTTCTCTTTTACTTTCACTTACAAAGAAATTCAGGAAAAAATGCAGTAACCTAAAATCTAATTCTAATTAAAATGCTAAGTATATGATTTATCAATATGTAGAATTATCTTCCATATCCATATTTATTTAAAATAGTTATCTGTCTCATCCACTATATGTCTTTTTTTTTTAAATTTAATTTAGTAATATTTCTAATAACCGCGCGAAGCGCGGAAAATTTCACTAGTTAATGCTAAAGAAAGTAACTTTACTGAAAATTATGCTTTTTTCTAAGTTTTCTAAAAAAAAGAGTAAAAACTTGACCCCGGGCTGCTTGATCCAAACTCGGAGTTCCGACCAAATTACGTTTACCCATTCACCCCGAGCCTTAATATGCAATTAGTTTCGCAATCCGACCCCCATTTGAGGTAAATATTCGATTTATTCCCTAATTCTATCGAAACCCTCAATTTTTACCATGAAAATTCTTGATTTTTGATTTAAAAGTGATGAAAAACATTGGGTAATTGAAAGAGTAGAGTTTAGAATTGATTACCAAAACTTTGGGGATGAACTTTGGTGAAGAAAATCGTCTCTAAGGCTTGGTAGTTCAAAAAATGGTGAAAGAAAAGGTTATGTCCGTGTTTAACATTGTTTTTATATAGCTGGGCAGGCCTTCATCGCGTTCGCGTGGACCTGCCCGCGTTCACATAGGGTCCTGGCTCAGTGGCTACACGTTCGCGCTGAAGGGCCCCCGTTCGCAGAGCTTTAGCTCCTCAGGCCTTCACGTTCGCGGTCGCAGGGCCGCGTTTGCATAGAGAAATGGGCTCCCCTCCCCCAGGCCCAGATACACTTCGCGTTTGCGAAGGGACTCCCCCCAGCTCATCGCGTTCAGTCCAAGGTTACGCGTTTGCATAGAACAAAAACGACCCCCAACTAAATTACTCTATGCGTTCGTGACTGGGGTAACGCGAACGCGATGAACAAAATGTCTGTGCACCAGCAACTTTTCTAAGTGTAAAACCTCTCGTGGTCTATCCGAAACTCACCCGAGCCCTCGAGGCTCTGAACCAAACATGCACGCAAGTCTAAAAATATCATACGGACTTTCTCGTGCGGTCAAATCATGAAAATAACATCTACAACTATGAATTAAACCTCAAAACTCATCATTTTTCTCAAGAACACTTAAAGTTCACTATTTCTCAACCGTACGTCCGAATCACGTCAAATAAACTCCGATTCTCACCAAATTTCACAGATAGTATTCAAATACTATAATAAATCTGTACCGGGCTCCGAAACCAAAATAAGGGCCCGATATCAATGGTTTCAAACGCTAATTCTTTTCTTTATTTCATTAATAATTTAGCAAAATAATTTCTTTCAAAAATTAATTTCTAAGGATTGGGACCTCGGAATTAAATTTCGGGCATACGTCCTTGTCCCATATTTTATTGTGGACCTCCGAGATCGTCGGAACAGATCCAGGTCCGTTTACTCAAAATGTTGACCAAAGTCAACTATAATCAAATTTTAACTCTAGAATTTACTATTTCTCATATTTTCACATAAAATCTTTCCGATTTAACACCTGGACTGCGCACGCAAATTGTCACGATTCAAATTTCCAACCTTAGTGATCGTGATGGCGCCTAACACCATAGTTGCTAGGCAAGCCAATGTTAGAAGTCGATTAATTAATTTTCTTAATTAATTACTTAAGCATAATTAAATAAATTTAAAATGAACTTAATTAAAATGATTCCCAACAACAATAAAGTAAAATAATAATAGAGACCAATTAAATAAAACGAACCACAAACTAATTATATAAATAACTCTAAGACTACCCCAGGGTATGGTGTCATAATTCACGAACTACTAAAAAATACTACAAATAATGGCTGAAAGAAATAGTGTAACTGTTCTGAACAATATGAAACAGTGTATGTAAAAATGGGAGAAAACTCTCGGAATCTGCGAACGTCGGCAGATGTACCTCGTGTCTCCAAATGAATCGGTGGTCGTCCTGAAATCCTCTACTGCTGACTAGTACCTAGATCTGTGCAAAAGAGCACAGAGTGTAGTATCAGTACAACCAACCCCATATACTTAGTAAGTGCCGAGCCTAACCTCAACGAAGTAGTGACAAGGATAAGGCGCGACTTTAACATTATAACCGGTAACAACAATAAATAATAAAGCAAGAAAGAACTCTAAACAAATAGATAAATACGTGCTGCAACAAAATAAAATAACACAGCTATAACCCATTCTCAAAATAATTTCCGAATTTTCAAACTTTAACTTCGAATAAAAATAATGCCCAAAAATATTATACAAAGAGTAGTAAAATAGCCATTTTGGCTTTTCAAAACTTTTATATTCTTTTTCTTTAAAAATCAGTAAATATAAATGTCCTCCCTTATCGCTCCTTGTTGCGGCGTGCAACCCGCTCCCATCTGTCCTCCCTTATTGCTCCCCCCTAAAAATATCACCCTTATTACTCTTGTTGCGGCGTGCAACCCGATCCCACCTGTCCACCCTTATCACTCCTTGTTGCGGCGTGCAACCCGCTCCCACCAGACATATCATATCAATTCATTCATATATTTCACAATTTAGGTCAAGCCTTTCACAATATTTTTGTCTCAAAAATTATAAATAATAAACTGCATTTTTCTCATAACTTTCTTAATATCCTCTCAACCATGAAATCAACAGGAATATCATATATACATTTATTTCGTAAAAATAATGCCAAACCTCGCAACCATTTTTATATCACAAGGAAACCAACTCAAACAACCAATACTCTTTCCAAAATAGTCACAACAATATCCAGCAACAAATTAATGAGGCCAAATAGTCATAGAAACAATAATGAACATATAACAATTAAGACAATAATCAAATAAGTGGAGAACGGGAAGGGGGATCATGTTTAACAAACAATTTGGGTGGTGCATAGATACTCGTCACCTCACCTATACACCACACCCATGCTTTTCACCTAACAAATAAATGGGGAGTCCTATTCCCTCAAGTCAAAGTTAGACCAAACACTTACCTCAATTTCGCATGCCACTCACTGCTCAATTATTGATTTTCCTTTTTAATTCACCTCTAACTTGCTCGAATCTAATCACAATTAACTTAATATCATTAACTAATGCTAAAGGAACTAACTTTATTAAAAAATATAATTTTTCCTAAGTTTTCTCAAAAAAAGTAAAAACCCGACCCCGAGCCTGCTTGGTCTAAACTCGGGGTTCGGACCAAATTACGTTTACCCATTCACCCACGAACCCAAATATGCTATTAGTTCTGAAATCCGACCTTAATCTGATATAAAAATTCGATTTTTACAAAACTCCCTAATTTTACCCAAATCCTCAATTTTTACCATGAAAATTCTTTGTTTTGCTTTAAAAGTGATGCAAAATAATAAGGAATTGAAAGAACAAAGTTTGGAATTGATTAGCTATGACTTGGGGGTGAAGATTGGTGATGAAAAATCGTTTTTAGGGCTGGAACTTCGAAAATTTGGAGAAGAAAGGGTTCTGCCCGGTTTTAATTCGTTTATATACTGACTAGGCCACTACTCTATGTGTTCGCGTACCTCTGGTCCCGTTCGCATAGCCTTAACATCCCAGGCCTATGCGTTCGCGAACCTAGGGTCGCGTTCGCAGTGCGTATGAGATACCCAGCTCCCCCAGCCCCTTCCTAACTCTACGCGTTCACATATCCTTGGACGCGTTCGCGTCCCACCCTGTGCGTTCGCGTAGGGTAAATCACCCCCCCCCCCCCCCCCCCCCCCCCCCCCCCTCCCCCCCCAGGTTCCCAACTACTCTATGCGTTCTCATCTAGGGGGATGCGTTCGCATAGAACAAAACGACCCCTAGCAATATTATTCTATGTGTTTCGCGTCTAAAGGAGTGCGAACGCGATGACCAAAATGGCCGTGCACCTATGAATTAAACCTCAAACTCATCATTTTCAACAAGAACTCTTAAAGTTAGTAATTTCTCAACCGGATGCCCGAATCACGTCAAACGAACTCTGTTTTTCACCAAATCTCACAGTTAGCCTTTTACTATCATAACTAATCTGTACCGGGCTCCAGAATCAAAATACGGACGCGATACCAATGGTTTCAAACATTATTATTTTTTCTTTAATTCATAAACATTTCAGCAAAATAATTTCTTTCAAAAATTGATTTCTAAGGCTTGGGACCTCGGAATTCATTTTCAGGTATACGCCCGAGTCCCATATTTTACTACGGACCTCCCGGGATCGTCGGAACACGGATCCGGGCCCGTTTACTCAAAATATTGACCAAAGTCAACTTTTATCAATTTTAAATTCTAAAAATCACTATTTCCCATATTTTCACATAAAAGCTTCCCGGTTTTACGCCCGAACTGCGCACGCAAATTGAAGTATTTAATTTTAGTCTTTTAATGGTTATTTAGCATGGAACAAGGTCTAATTTTGTAAAATGACCCCTTGGGTTATCACACAAATCGAGGTATTTAAAATTAGTATTTTTATGGCTAATAAGCTTAAAACGTAGTCTTAATTCATAAAATGATCCCTTGGGTCAGTACAACAACTTTGGCCAACAACTCGGAACAAGCTAAAGAAGCTATCTTTTAACAATATTATTCTAGGGGAAAACATCCTTCCTTTTTGCTTTTGGGAACGAACGGATAGAATGATTCTTTGTATGCGCGAGCTGAAATACAGTTAGTTTCATTAGAGCCATTTTCCCACTTAGTTACCAACTTCCAATTCAAGTCTAGCAAGAAATCACAAACTTTTCATAAGTAAGAATGATAGCATCTGAGCAAAAATTGCCATCTCCAAATCAATAGAATACTATATGTTGGTGCAAAAAGATGTTATCATGAAGCTATTCCACACCAGAGTTAAATGGGAGCCCCCCTCAGGAGCGGGCACTATAAAATCAACATGGATGGGGTTGCCAAGGGCAACCCAGGCATTAGGGAAATTGGTGGGGTATTCCAGAATTATAATGGGGATTGGATTATGGAGTATATGAAAAATATACCACACACCACCAGGGGCGGCTCAATGAATTTGGTGGCCTAAAGCCAAATTGTATTAAGAGGCATATTTCACAAAAATCATATAACAGTGAGACACAAAAGATTTATGTTCTAATCCATAGGTCAATTAAACATAAGAAAGTAGTTAAACTAAAGAACAGAGTTTGAAATTGGAAAGTGAAATCTCAAAGTCATGTGAAAGAAAGGAGGAAAAATTAGAACGAAAGAGGAAAATAAATATAAATACGAAAAATGTGTCGCTCCTTACTCACTCATCTGTGCATTCTTAACCAAATAAATAAATCTTAAAATTTAGACTCTTAGGATTAATCGCATAAGATATATAATAATTTTTGGGGCCCCTAGAATTTGGGGCCCAAGGCAATGGCTTGAGCAACCTTACCCTCCAGCCGGCCCTGCACACCACCAACGCCGTGGCATAACCAAAATCTCTGCTACAGGGTCTCCAAATAGCAGAACAAAATGGAAGGGTTCCTCTGGGCATAACTACAGATTTGGCTGAAGTAATAAAAATGCTACTCACAAGCAATATAACTTATGATTCTATGATTTGTGAATGCAAGTTATTGATGCAAATGATGGACAAGGTGGTGGTGAGACACAGCTACAGGGAACAGAATAGAGTGGTTGATGCACTCGCAAAGGAGGAAGCAAATTCAAACCTTTTGGGTAGAACTACCATGCAAGCAGTTCCTCCGATGCTTGCATATGATGTATTTTGGGAAGACATTCTAGAACTGAAATAGTTAGAAATTCTTTGGCATGCAATGTTGATGCAATTGAAGAAAATATGGCTGCTTTTAGGGGAACTGCAGTATCCCCACTTAGTCAGTATTTGCGCTGTAATCCTAGAACTGAAATAGTTAGAAATTATGTATATATATATTCCCATTGACCAAAAAAATGTACTTTGGTATGAATCATTTTTTTTATTTTCATGTCATTTTCCAAGATATAATTATTTCTAAAAGATATTTCGTTTATTTTGAAAATTAAAAGTTACAAGCTCATGAATTATATTTGCAAATACTATTTCGGGATGAAGTATTTTCAACTTTCATTTATAAATTTTCTAGGGCAGCAAAATTTTATTCAAGTGAAGTTCAATTTCAAACACGAATTCAACTTTTAAAAAAAGTTCTTTTTTCAATTATAACTCAATGATCTTCAAATGCAAACCTTATGTTCTGATGAGAAAATGTTCAGCAATAACATTCAATCTGCAATCAAGACAGGTCGGATTTGTGTCATAGTATTAAATGGAAGAAAATACAAAAAATAAGTGAAACATATAATTCAGTAAAATAAGAATTAGGCCCATTGTCCATACTGGTATGCTTTAATGTTCCCTGCTTTGCGCATCTGCAAGGAAGGGAAAAATAGATGAAAATAAATGGTGGGAGCACCAAGACAAGCTTTAAAGTCTTAAACATATGAACATGAATCAGTTGTTGTTGCCCATTGGTCTTACATTTTGATCCATAAAATCTTGACAACATGGCCAAGTAACTACTAAATCAATTGTTTCTGCTTTAAACTTTTATAGAAGAAATTGGGAACACTAGAGAGTGGCCTCACAATCAATTGTCACTCTGATTTCTTAGTTGTCACTACATTAAAACCATCTTAGTTTTTTCTTTTCTTTTTTGAAAATCTAACTGGATTCTTCCAACTCAAGCATAAGGAATTGATCTCTTCCATTTGCAACATATAGTATTTTAATTTTTATAATATCATAAGATTAGTTACTTCTATAATTCCTAGACTTATGACTTATTTTTTACTGTTTTCTCCCACTTTTAAAAAAAAAATCCCCCAAATAAGCTTTGTCAGTACGATAATGCAAAACCAGCTATAATTGCCTTAATACTTTCTATTTTCCGAGGTTTGAACAATTTTAGTTTAAAATATAAAAAGTTTATATAATACACTAATGGTCAAGTAAGTAACTGACACTCTAGAGATAATATTTAAAATTGATTGAGCAGTATATTTTAAGATAATCTCAGGTATTATGGGGGCTCATCAATATTTCGTATGGTAATGTCATTTCTAATAAGTGGGATCATCCCAAACATTTTGTGTATTCTTTCCTTAATTTTTTTCCTATGGTAAATATGCATGCTATAAACTAGAGACATTTGTATGACTAATTATTTTATTGCAAAAACACAATTAATGGTTTAAACATTTTACATTTTACTGTTATCAAATTAGAAAAAAGTTTGGAATTAATTCTAATAGATAATTAGTTTCTTATATCAACAGGAGTATTAGAAATTCACTTATAAACCGGAATTTAGATTTGAAGAAACTTACGCCAACGATTCTATTTCTATCTGTTGGTGTTAGTGTATTTTAATATAAAAATTATAATATTAAAATGTATTATTTTTTGTGAGATAGCGGCTATGAATTGGCGAGAAAGTAGTCAGTATTTTGGTGAAACTCATGAAACCAATAATATCATGATCTACCACTAATTACCCACTAAAGATTAAATTTTGAAACTATCAATCATGTTCTACAATTTTATTATCCCACTACCTTATTATTTATTTCATGGACGAGATTCTACACCTATAAGTAGTGGTGTTTCTTCCTTGTGTTTAGAATGGGAAAATTTGGTAGTGCGTATGAAAAAAGTGAATTTGGTGTAGTGAAAAATATGGTTAAGGGAATGAGAAAATCTAAGTCTCCTACTTATTCTATACAAAAGAGAAAATTGTTTTTGTTGTAGGAACGTGTTCATTTTAGTGGAGCATTGGACTCAACAACTTGTCCATAGTTTGTTCGAGTCATACGACGTTGTCAGACTGTTGTATCTTGGAGGGACAAGTCAAGAATATTGATGCTGGATTAGTGAAAATGCAACCGCACTGTACTTGAATCTTCTTAAAGAGAGTGAGATATTCATACCTCGACCTGAAAAATTTTATTTTATTTTTCAACTGTAATTACTTATAATTTCACCGAGACTATCTAATGGAGTGATGATGTGATGGTGTAAGGGAGGTATGTGGACCAACATTGTTAAACAAACCTGAGTCACATACATATCTTGTTTCTACTTGATTTGGTCTTAAACCGTTGCTAACGTACCCAAATCGTTGCTATTTATCTAATTGAAGTAGTAACGTATAAATGCTACAAAATGTTCGCTATATTTCTTCTATTATTAGCAAGTATATATAGAGAGAGGCTATTGTACTCATTGGGGAACCTTTAACATATATATTTTTACGACGATCGTCTTGACGAGGTACAAAAATAAATTGTAACAAAATACTTTATACTCAAGTACTCATTTTCTTGTAGCTCAGCAACAAACTAAACCGTTCAGACATAACTTTTTTTTTCCTATTTTCCATACATATTTTCAAATTAGCAGTTGGTTATATATTTAATTGAAGTATTAAAGACGAGCTTCGAATTTTGAAGATGAGTTTCAGATTTGAAAAGGTGATTTTTACGTCTTTTTCAAGTAAACAATGTTTTTCTCTCATAAAATTGTAATATTTTTTAAGTAAAATGCACGTCTAAACAGAGGCGGACCTAGAATTTTTACGCGATGGGAGCACATTATTCTGCTTAACCAGTGCCCCCTAAATGCTTTTAGTGTTCAGGGTGTCTACTGCTTTAAATTAACTATTTTCAAGGTATATATGTATATATACAGTGGCGGATCCAGAATTTATAGGTTGTGGGTGCTTCACTGATTTTAGTTTAAATTCTAGATGGCCAAACATGGTCATAGTGGGTGTTCATGGTCAATTAGTGAAGTTTTTAGGTATTATTTATAGATATATTATATAATTTGGCCAAAGCCAATGGGTGCTTCAGCACCCACATGTCCAAAGGTGGATCCGCCACTATATATATATATATATAAAATTTCGGCCGAAGTTTACGGGATCCTGTGACCCCTAACCCATACACATGATTTCACTTTTGTGTCCGAACACAATTTCAATTTTCAAATACTTTTTTTCTAACTTAACTTCAAAGACTTTCTAACTAACTGTAGTTTATCTTCATCTCAATTATGGCTAGCTACTGAATTTTCATTTATTCTTCCTTCTTTTCTTGAAAGGAGTTCCATAACCTGCTGTGAGCTGAAATATGGAACTGCAATTACACACACACACACACCTTTTTAAACCTTTTAACTATTCCAATGTGTTTTAGTACTGATAAACAGTAAAACTCTTCTGATTACAAATAGGCATAAAAGCCAATATCAAAAGGTATTCCTTGGGGATTTAACAGTGGAATGAGAAAGGACAGGAAATCCCCAATGACAAGAAAATACAATGGCAGGACATACATCTTCCATATTCTTCATTCTTTTCACTATCTCTCCATAAATTCTAGCAATCCTCCTTGGCAATATTACCATAGAAAACGCCTTCCAGTTCAACTTTCTTGAGCGTGATAACTTGATACCTTTCAATCTTCCATTCATTTTCTTGATTAGCCAACACCTTCTTGGCCTATTTGCAACTTTAAGATCTTCAACTCCTCCAAGTCTCTCATATCTTCCTTGAAACCCCATCTCCAGCAACATAATATCTTCAAAATTTAAATGATTCTTGGACTATTTGCAGAAAATAACAGTCTCCAATCAAAGTATTTATAGAAGAATGGAGAATCTTCTTTGTATTACTTCAAAGAACAGATTGAGGATTCCTTCAACACATGGCTAGGATCATATTATAGAACAAGTGCATTGTATAGTTAAAGGGGAAGTTACTAAAACAGGTTGAGTATTTAAACAAGAAAAGATGCTCTCCTATTCTTTAGGACACATGGCTACCACAATGGATTTCAAGCTTTAAACAGACTTACCAGCTCGATATTCTGCATTGCTACAGAGTTTTGTTTGTTTCCTTTGATAATGGCATTAGGAAATGATGAATGGAATGGAATATTATTGTCATGTGCAATGATTGATGTGAAAATTATAAAAAATGGAATGCCAATGATTTGTTTGGAAGATTTGCAGCTTTCCATTCAGAAACAAGACAAATACTACTATCTAGTTAGTATAGTATTTTTGACAGAGATTATTTTGGAAACTTTCGTCTATAGACAGAGATTGGTCAAGGCGTAGGAGCTAATCAGTCTAAATTGTGTATTTTCGATAAAACAACTGTTGTAAATGTTGTTTAGTCCAAGGGATTCACGTTTAGCTATGGGGTCTAAACTCAAAACTACAAATGCTAAGTATGGCTTAGTAAAAGTCATTAAGTATTTAAACTGCCTTAATTTGGCTAAAGGCTAAGTCATCTGTTCTGTTGATCAGTGCTTTAGCTATTCTAATTTAGTTAATCAAAGGCAGTTATAACAAACTATGAGGATCAAAGAATGGTTTTAAGGTGGCTAATAGGATTGTCTACCGAAGAGTTGGATCCTACTAAGTAAGTTTGTGTCAAATGGTCAACTCTCAAGCTAATGTAAAATACAAAGGTTAAAACTAATGATTGGATCTACTTAATTTTTCTCTTATATCGATTCCTACTTCTTTCTTGGAAGAGTAATTGGGAAAATGTCAAAATTTTACCCATCTATTTTTTGAAAATATTTTTACAATTAAATATATTTTCGAGTTACTGATATGCTTAAGGTTTGCAAATTATTTTATATTTGTTCTGGTTCTAACGTCTCCCGGCATGGACCGGAAAGCGTTGAACTCGATCAACATCTTGACACGATGATTCACATGCCAAAATATTTCGATAAGTACTTAATTTGGTTAATTTTTTTTTTTAATTTTCGAATCAATTGGGAAGGTAAAGTTGGAACGTCGCTTACCTTTTCAACGCATTTGACTTTCGATCTTTCAGCATCCCAAAGGGAGATAATTTTCCATTGGACGATCTCTATCATATAGTCAAAATAAACACGATTGTTCTCCTGTATTTCAATCCCAGTAGGCATTATAGGAGCAGCCTCCATATGAGAAGCCTTAGGAGCATGCATAAACTAACTAAGGCATTGAACAACATAAGAAATACTTGGCCTGCTGATAGAGAAGTAGAGTAGTCGATCAATAAGCCTTTGATAGCTTCCTCGATCAGGTAACAAGGTGTCTTGAGACTGCCCAACATGTTGATCAAATTCTACAGAAGTAAGCTCGAGATTTAGCTCTAGAGGAGCACCAAGAGGCTTGCAACCAGCTAGCCCCAGATCAGAAATTAACTCCAACGCATATATCCTCTGATGCATGAGGTTGTCATCCTTAGTTCTTGCAAATTCTAGCTCAAGAAAGTATCTAAGATCTCCCAAATCCTTTATTTTAAAATTGCTTTGTAGCACATCCTTTGTGGCTTGAATGAGGGAAGGATCATTCCATGTGATGAGGAAATCATCAACATAAATCATAACAAGAACATTGACTAACTTGTCTCCTACTTTCTTTGTGAAAGAGTATTCAAGGTGACTCTGAGTGAAGTCAGAATCAACCAAGGCAGTGGTTAATTTGACCTTCCAATCTCCAGGCAAGTGGCTTGTCAGATGGAAAAGAAAATCCTTGATGTAAACCTCCTCATGAAGATTTCTACACCAACTATTGACTGCTACCAAGGACAATACAGTTCTGAGAGTGACCATTTTCACCACTGGTGAAAAGGTCCCTTGGTAATCAATCATTTCTTTCTGATTATACCCCTTTGCTACTAGCCTTGCTTTGAACCTCTCTATTTTACCAGTGGCCTTGTACTTGATCTTGTATACTCATTTACAACCTATGGCCTTTTTGCCAGTAGGCAGTGGTACGACTGCCCAAGTGTTGTTATCTTCTAAAGCCTGAATTTCAGCCTTCATGGCTTCAACCCACCTACAGTCTTTAGTTGCTTCCTAATAGGACTTAGGTACTACTTTTGTTGACATCTTTGCTACATAACTCTGATAAGCGGCTGAGAGACCTGCATAACTTAGCACATTAGTTAATGGATACAGGTAATTATTGGTTGTTGCCTTCCCTTTATTCAGACTCACAAAATCCTTGAGCTATATGGGAGGTTTGCTTATTCTTTCAGACTTCCTTAGTGTAGTAGGAGCCTGAGTAGAATTTACTGTAGGAGTTGTAGGATCCTGAATCATCTCTAATGCAATGACTTCAACAACAGGCATAACTTCTACTGAGCTTGTGGCACTCTCACCAGGAGAGTTTGCCTTAGCATTCTCCTGTACTTTTGGAAGGGATGCAGTATTCTATGTGCAATGTGAATAGGTTGTGTTGGTTCTGGTGGTTCTTGTTGCTGAGTAGATTCAGTTGCACCCTGGTTTTGTAAGTCATCAAAAGATGGAAATTCCCAGTCATAATGAACTTGTTGATGGAGCGATGGTGCTTCTTTATGAGAGACAAGTTTGAAAGGTAAAATTGATTCATAGAAGACTACATCTCACAAATATTGTCCTGTTGTCTATGTCATATAGTTTATATCCCTTTTGAGTCGACAAATATCCCAGTAAGACTGCTTTAGTAGCCCTAGGTCCAAATTTGTCCCTTCTCAACAGATTGGCTGCATAGCAAAGACAACCAAGAGTTCTCATATGGGAGAAGGAAGGTTGTTTGGGATAAAGTAACTCATTTGGTATCTTATTTCCAAGTACTGAAGATGGCACTCAATTGATGATGTAAGCTGCAGTCTAAATACAATCTCCCCAGAATCAAACCGATAGATGACCTTGAAATCTAAGTGCACGAGCAGTTTCAAGGATGTGTCTATATCTCCTCTCCACCACTCCATTTTGTTGGGGGTGGAAATGAACTTCGGCGAATTATTCCATGTTGTTTGAATAACTCTGCACAATTTTGGTTAAAGAATTTAGTTCCATTATCCGACCTGAAAGTTTTAACCTGTGTTCCAAAATGTGAGTGAACCAAGCTAAGGAAATTTTTTAAGTATAGTAACTACACCAGATTTTAGGTGCATCAAGAACACCCATGTCCATCTTGAAAAATCATCAACCACTGTAAGAAAATACCTTATTCCATTATATGTAGGCACTTTATAAGTACCCCAGACATCCATATGTAACAAGTTGAAAGTCTCAACAAATTTATTATCACTAGTAGGAAATGGCATTCTAGTCTGCCTAGCTATTGGACATACATCATAATGATTAATGCTAAAGCTAGCTTTATTCCTAAACTCAGTAATCTTCCTCAATACAGACAAAGGAACATATCCCATCCTTTTATGCCAAGTATCGCATCTTGCCGCGCCCCCTTTTTCTCGCGAAAACGGATTTATGATATTGGTTGAGACAACTCATTCCTTTTGGGAAAGGGGTCTTGCGTTTTTGAAGAGTCGCCACCTAACGATTTTTAAGGTGCGTTAGGGCACCTGGGGGGGGGGGGGTTCATTTTTAACTACGTTGATAACCAGAGATAGGGTAAGGGCTTGAAATTATCCTAAGGGGAAGGTGTTAGGCACCCCTCAGGATCCACAAGTGTGGTTCCCGGCCAAACATTTTTTTGTGAATTTGTACAATTTAGAAAATAAACAAGTAAGGCTCAAATAATAAGGGATTTAAGTCTAAGTACAGATGTTTGAAAAAACAGTTAATGAAGAACTAGCTTTTGAAAAGAATTACAATCTAAGCATATTTATAAGAAGTAAAGGAATGTCCTAGGTTTGTTTATAATATGGATCACATCAATGCAATACTCGATATGAAACTCCTCAAGAGGGGCTACACGTGGTATTAGCGCACCGGTCATCATGTCCATATCTACCCTCTCCCACCCCGTGAAGGTAACTAAAACGCGTGTTGGTCACGATCTCTATTGCATGCTGTTACCCGTCCCTTTCCTATCAGTCCCGGAGGAAATTAGGACTCCTATCCTATAAGAGAGGTGCTAGGTAGACCCTTAGGTTTTAAAAGGTGAAAATTACTAAGGCGACACATAATGAAAACAGATAGGACTTCAATTAAGGGGAAAAGCATGGAAACCAGATAAAGGCTCAAGTATACCTCCACACATATTGCACATAAATATCATGTCTCATACACAATTAAGGTCTTAAATTCAGATTCTGATCCTAAGCATAATGTCTAAGGGATAATAGCAGAGTCAGATTACATAACTCAGAGAGGAAGTCCTAATCAGGTTTGCCTACTGATTTTAACATGCTGACAGTTAAACATAATCACAAAGACAGTTCTGATTTTATTTTTTTATGGCTGATTACCTAAGGTTTGCCTAGGCGTGTAGAATAATATGCAGCAGTTGTCCAGCTTTATTGATAACTCCAGGTTGTTATACTTAATAGCATGCAGTTCTAGGTGTTGCAAATACTCAGAGACTAAGTTACCAGTTTGTTAGAACATGAAGGCTGTTTTATATTTAGACTAAGTGTGGTTAGATGAGTGTCACCCTATAACATGTTGTCTAACGCAGAATGATGCTTATGCAGTCGCTAAGACAGGATCTCTAAATGCACATAGAACCATAGCATTATGCATAGTTTCAGGAATAGCACAGGTGATAATTTTTAATGTTGTTAACCTAGAAACGGGATCTCTAAGTGCGTAGGCATGATGAGACATGATTGCAATTTTTTGTTAACATTATTTATTCTAAGGCAGGATTTCTAAATGATATCTCAAAATAGGTAGACATGAGCAGAATATCATAATAGCCATTTTGTTGTTGTTATTTACCTTATAGACAGGATTTCTAAGCGTAATGAGATGCTGAATATAATACCCATAAATCCTAAGTAACATGATATGCATGGAACGCTTGGCATGTTGTACCTAAACATGGTTGCTATTGCGCATAGAGAAAAGTAAACCTAGAAACATGATCTCTACCCTTAATTATACTACAACATGCATATCACCCACCCATTTCACTATCCAACCCCATAGTTGTCTTTACAAATAATTGTTACAGGTCTCTGAATATGAATTACAATAACTAAAAGTAAGAAAAGAAGAAGTTACCTATAGGGAGCCTTCATAGTAGGCCCAAGCCTCCAGGTCCTCCATGCCATGTATTGTTTCACAATCTTTATCATAATCCGGGTGTGCCAGAGTTCCCTAAGGACCTCAAGGGCTCCCGGGCAGTGTTCACACCCAGATTTCATAGCTAAGATAGAGTAAGTGCAGTGTGGAAAGGCCAACTCTTGCGTGTCAAAGTTCAGAGGGATCTCAAGGATCCCAAAGCAATGCTCACAAAAAGGGGCATAACCTAGTGGTCTAAGAGTAAGGTGAGAGTGCTCAACATAGTTTTGGAGAGAGTTGTCTTAATAAAACGGATTTGAGAAGAGCAGGGCAATTAACAAGCAACAGACCAAACTCAGAACCAAAACATGTTCAGCATCACACATGGAACAAAAGAACCAAGGCAGGTTCAGCACCCAAACTTTCACACAGGGGTATTAGGGATTGGGCACACATAGAACACATGATGACAAAAATGTAATAGGCAGCACACAACCAAAAGTTCAGGGGATTGGGGACACAGTAAAGCATAGAATTAGACTAACATAACAAGACCAAACAGTTCAAGACAGTAGAGTCTACCCAAACTACTGTACCAAACATAAGCAAAAAGGTTCGCATGAAGGCAGGTTTGAACACACAAAGGCATGCTAATAAATAAGGCAGAACTTGACATACCAGATAAAATCCAAGATCCTAGTTACATATTGAATAACGGAATAATAGATAGAAGCAGATTGGAAACACAATGAATTGCAACACTAACAGAAACATATTGGTTTGAAGGCTGAAATCTAAATTAGAACATACTAGTGGGGTGCAGAAAGCAGTAACACAAAGCAGATTATAGGAGATGCACAATAGGTAGCCTTAGCTTGTATCCGACTAACTTAGAGTAGTAGCAAGTAGCACAGAAGAGAGAATAGAGAGAGCAAGTTAGTTGAGTGAGAGAGAGAGAGAGTTGCACAGATTAGTTTGTTTCTATGTGTGTGTTGAAAAACAAGAAGACTGTGCATATATAGCAGTTTAGAAGCTAGGTAAAAATAAGGCAAGAATTAATTGTTTAGTAATTATAGAACTCAGAATCAATTAAGAATAAAAACCAGAGTACTCCCTTAATTAAGGGAGTCAACTTCAAACAGTAAAGACAAGTGACCAAATATGGAAAGAAATCAATGAGTAACTGTAGCATAACAGATAAGGAAATAAATTCAAACATAATAGGCATAGAGAAAACAACTAGGGCTAGATTCATAAGGTTTTAATTAAGGAAAATACATATTAATTAGTTTGACAGCATAATCGACCATAAAATAAGGCAGGAAATCATTTAAAGGCTGGAAATCAGTAAGGAAATCATCATGAGATGAGTGAGGTATCAATTACAGAAAATCAATATTAATTAAAGGAAAGTATCACAAATGAACGGGACAATCATAGCATAAGAAAGAATAGGGTAAAAGAATCAGGGATTCAAATTAACACATAATAGATGATCGAGGGAGTTAACAGAATAAACATGATATGAGCGGGGGAAGCAAAAATCAGAGACACTGATGAACAAAAATATGGTAAAATCACAGAGAATCAGGGATTCGATAATCAAAGAATAGCACTAATTAAGGGAAATAGTGTAGATTTCTACGAATAAACAAATAAACAAGTTTTAAGTAGGTAGAACCAAGTCGGAAACCTTAATAGGATATTACTAGGGTATCACAAAATACTCAAATTAATCAAAATATCTTCATGAGAATCAAACATACAGACAAGTCGAACGAGCATACAATAAAGACGAACTCAAAGTCCAGGACTAAAGCCAGAAATTAGGGGTTTTCAACATAATAGGTTAGGTTAAGGGAGAACTTAACGGAAATCGTTTAAACACAACAAGAATCACAGAATAACACTTAAAATCAGGAAAAAAAATCGTTTTGGAGAAAAGGTTTCAGAAATCCTAGTCATGAAGATGAAGAGTCACTTTAGAAATAGGAAGGTTTCTTTGAAGGAAACATGTAAAAAGCTTCATAACGTACACAGATCAAGACAGATCTAAAAGAAATCGGAAAATATTAGGAGTTAGGGTTTCAGAGAACACGGAGAAAACAAGAAAGCCTTAAAAATGTCACAGGCCTTAGCCGGAGAAGTCACAGATCTTGCCTTAGCTGGAGAAGTCACAGATCTTACTCAAACGGCCGGAGGTGGCCGAAAAATGGCATGAGGGACCATGAATAGGAGTTGAACCGCTCCAGGTTCACCTGAGGGCCTCAAGGTATCATCAGACCGGCATGGGGTGAAGCAGGGGCTAGGAGATGATTAGAGGACATAACTTCCGGCAAGGGAGGTGGCCGGATGAGATGAACAGACTCCACCGGAGAGGAGGAGACGAGAAGGTTCTAGAGAGAACTAGAGATAGAGAGAGAGTAGAGTGATGAATGAGAGGGGAGTGAATGAGGGAAGAGGTTAGTCGTTAGGGGTTAATTAAGGAAGGGGGGTATCTGGACCGTTGATCAATTTTGATCAATGGTCAGGATTGGATCCGGATTGGGGTAGATTTAGGTTTTGGCTTGGGGGTCTATTGGGTTATTGGATTGGGTTAGGAATTAGGTTGATTTTAGCCTAGATTTTAAATAAAAATTGGCTACTTATTAAATACCCAATTAAATAGGTAAGTAATTAATAAAAAAAATAGCTAACAATTACATAAAAAATGAAAATAAGGCTAGATAGGGGAAATTAAGGTAATTAACTAGTATTAAAAATATAAAATGACGGATTACTGAATTAAAATAGTATAGAATGTACAATTAGGCTATAATTGCAAAATTATTGTAATTATAGCCAAATAATGCCAGATTGACTAGTTTGTGAAATAATTAAATCCTAATAGGATTAAAAATGATATATTGAGCTAGGAAATATTTTAAAATTATTTGTAATATAATTTATGAATAATTATTGGATATAAAGTACTGAATAAATTAGAAGAATAAATTGATAATAATATGAAAAATTATGGGAAAATACCAATTGTTATAAAAAGTAATTTTTAGAGTATATATGCAAGTTTTAAAATAATTTGAGAAAAAATTGGGTATCAACACATCTACTATCTCTGTCACAGCCATAAACCTCCTACCAATTGGTACACTTCCTTTCCTCCGAGAATGTAGAACATACGAACCTTCTTCCTCTCTACCAATCTCCTTCACCTTCCTAGTGAAAAGATCCTGGAATATGAAGAAATCAGGAAAGAAATTAGCATAACATTTCAAGCTCTTTGTCAACTTTGAAATAGACAAGAGGTTGAACTTAAATGCTAGCAAACATAGCACATTCTCAAGTATATCACCTCTAGTTAACTCACGATTGCCTATCTGAGTTATGGATGCAACCTCTCCATTGGGAGTTGCACATTTCCAAAATTTCCAACCATTGAGCCATCACATAAAGCATTTTTATCACTAATCATGTGATTTGTTGCCCTTGTAACTATCCATTTTAAGTCAGCTTCATTGATTGAAGGAACCATACATGCCATGTTTGCATTGTGTTTAGTCATTGGAGATTTGCTCAGCATATTATCTGTTGATACTTCTCTTGCGTAAAGTTTGGTGCATGTGCCTGTGGTCTGTTGTGCTGAGGTATGGTGCTTTCACCATTACTCCAGTTCCCCCTACTGCATTAGCCTTCTTTATTCCTTTGAAATCACAAGAATATCCTATGATCTTGTAGCAGTTCTCTTTGAGGTGCCCCTTCATATGACAGAACTCGCATTGCATCATCATGAAACAATTATCCTTTGTATGTCCTTTCATGTTGCAAAACTCACAATACATAAGTCGCTTTCTCTGCTTCCGCAATCCATTACTTGTAGTGAAAAGAGCAGTTGGCTCCATATGATCATTTGAATTATAAGCTCCATCTGCAACTAGTTTTCGAATTTCATCTTGCACAATTAGTGCATAAGCTTGGTTGACAGAGGGTGTGGGTGACATCATGAGAATTTGGTTCCGAGCCTGACTGTATCCATCGTCCAAGCCCATGAGGAACTGCAACAGTCTTTGATACAAAATCCTTTGATTTATCACAACAAGAAGGTATAGGCATAATAGAGTCAACCTCATCCCATAAGTCCTTCATTTTCGAATAGTAAATCGAAACAGAGGAAACATCTAAGGCTGTATTGTGGTCCGGGCCCGGGCCCGGGCCTAAATGGACTAAATGGGCCAGGCCAAACGGTCCCGGGCTCAAGCAATCCCGGGCCAAACGGTCCTGGAGGGTGGAACCGCCCCACTGTGGGCCTAAGCCCATATGGGCCCAGGCTAAATGGGACGGGCCCGCGGGCCTATACGGGCTAAATGGACCTAAGTAGGCCGGGCTATTTTTTTAATTTTTTTTTTATCTAAGACAATTTCTTGTAAATTATATTTTATAGTTGTGACTTAAATCTTGTAATTCAAATTTAAACACAAAATAATTGTAAAGAAATATTCAAGGGAATGCCTTATAATTTTTATTATTACGACATTAACTAAAAATGACAATATCTTTCTTAGTCTTCCTCCCCCCAATGGAATGAGCATAACAAGGTTCTAATATCACCATTAAAAGGGAAAAAACTAATGAATATGTGACAAAATACAAGTTACATATTAGTCTACATATTATCTCTTACAAATTTCATAAATCCTTCAAGGTTCGGAGGAATTTTCGTTGGTGGTGGCGGAAAAGAAGCTTGTTCATCACCGCTTCCGGGCAAAGCAGCATCCTCCGCAAGTTACGCTAGCATTTCTTTGTAAGCTTCGTCTATCTCTGGTTGTGATTCAACAAGTCCAAAAAAATTTCGTTCCGAACGGATCCAATCTCTGAAGAGTACTGATTTTTTCAAGCTCTCCCTCGTAGACGCTCTATGATCACCGATTTGAAGTCTCACTTGACTGAAAGCGCTCTCTGATGCCACTGTTGAAGCTTGAATACTTAAAATATCTCGAGCCATCCTTGAAAGAACCGGATAGTGTTTTTCTTTGTCCTTCCACCATTCCAAAACATTAAAGGAGCCGTTGGGATTCTCTGATTCAAGTCCCTGCGACAAATAAACTTGAAGCTCATTTAGTTGTGAACTATCACCAATATTTTCACCTTGAGAACCCTTGAACCCCGTCCAAGCACTAAGTGCTTTTAGTCCCGCAGTTCTTTTAGATGATTGCGAACTAGACGAAGTAGAAGTTGGAACATTTGGTCTAGCATGATCTAAGGCAAGTTGATAAGCATTATAAATTGTTTGAGCATTTATTTTAATTGAGGCTTTTGCATCTGCAAGTGTAGATATTTCCTCATCTGAAAGTGCTAAAGCATTATAAATATTTGTATACCAAAAGTGAGGACCTCCTAATTTCATAGTAGGTTTTAACATGGCAGCAACACCATAAATAGGGGGGATAGAGAAAAAAATATTTTTTAAACTTTTCTCTCATAGAATCAATAGCAAGTTCATAAATTACCCCACCCTCTGAAAATTGAGTAAACAAATTTGCAAGTTCTGCAATATAAACTAAACAGTTAGAAATAGTAGGATATTATTGCCCAGATAATTCATTTGTAGCAACATGAAATTTTTCTAAAATTAGTCCAATCCTGATTTGTAAGGTGCTCATCATCATCATCACCACCAACACGAGCATTAAATGTTGCATTTATTGGGTTTCTATATTCATATGAAATAACTAAACTTTCATACATGTAATTCCATCTAGTTGGACAAGGTTTAAGAACCTTCTTTCTCTAAGGCCAAATTCATCGCATTTTTTAAAATATTCTCTAAGTCTACTTCTACGGTTTGAATAAAAAAGCCAATTAAAAGCCATTTTAACCTTTTCAATTTCAACATTTAAAGTTTTCATACCATCACCGACGATTAAATGGTAAATATGACAAATACATCTAACATGGAAAATATTACTAAATGCAGGATTTAGTGTAGTTGTAAGCAAGGCTATAGCATTAGTGTTACTAGAAGCATTATCCATTGAAACTGACATTATTTTATCTCTAATGCAAATATATCTACAAATATCTGTAACCGTGTTAGCAATAAACTTCCCTGTGTGACATGAATTAATTATTCTATAAGCAATAATGCGTTTTTTCATTATCCATTCCTCGTCAATCCAATGACTGATAACAGTAAGATAATCACAGTCATTACCACTTCTACCAATATCAGTAGTAATAGCAACGCGGTAATTTATATGAGTAAATAAATAGCGCAAATATTGTTCATATTCATGTCTAAATTAATAAATATCGCTCTTTACGGTTGTGCGAGGCCATGCTTTATATGTAGGATTAAAAACTTTTCTAATATAATGCACAAAGTGAGGGTTAGAAGGAAAACTATAGGGTAAGCATATAATAGTAACCATTTTTGCCAATTCTTCACGATCTTTATTTGGATCGTAATATAAAATGCCACCGGTAACAGTGTTAATTCCCGGTTGAACTAGATTTGACCCGATACTAGGATTAACCTGAGTACCTAGACTTGTCCCCTCTTGCGCAACTTTCATTTGAAGAAATTTAGCTTTATCTCTAGGGTGTGTCTTTATGTGTCTAGTCAAACTACCTGTACCGCTACGATCTCCAGTAAATTTATGAGCCATCAAAGTTTCACAAGTTTTACACTTAGCCTTATTTTGATCTCTTAGTTGAATGAAAAAGTGCCAAACAAGAGATGTTTCACACCGTTTAGAAGGTTGTCTATTAAAAGTAGGGGTTACTACAGGAGGGTTAGGCGGGGCATCATTTGAATTATTATCAGTTTGGTTAACTTCAACAACATGACTAGTAGGTGTATCATCTAAATCCGGTTGCGTTTCATCTAAATCATCATTTTCCTCGTCAATTTCATCAATAGTTGGATTACCATAAAGAGCATTCATATTTTCATCATTTAATTATTGACCTGGTGCAATATCATGGTAAAATTGACTATTGATAAATTGAAATAAAGGGTTATCACTATCAAGAATAACAGGTGGAGGAGGACGGGTAACAGGTTTGGGTCGGGGAGCCGGGGGAGGAGTAGTAGCTTGGCCACTAGATTCACTAAGTTTAGATTTTTCCTTATTACCAAATATTTTTTTCAACGAAATATTCATATTAATTATAATTATACAAACTAAAACAAATAAAACTATAATATTAAAACTTAAGAGTTGGAACGAGTTTACCGAATTGACGAACAACTTCTTGAAAATTGTATATCGTTGAAGACTTGAAGACTTGAATATTTCAATTCACCAACTTGACAATTTTTCACAAATTGCAATAATAAAGTGGGCAATTATAGAAGAAAATTAGAGAGAAATTGATGATTTTGTGAGTAAGAATGAAAGAATGAGGGAGTATTTATAGTTGAGAATAGGGAAAAAGTGTAATTATAAAAATATTGGGGTTAAAACAAAGTTTGGGGGGCAAATGACTATTTTTGAAAGTGCCAAACGGCTAAATTGGCAGGCCAACGGCTATTTTTTAAACTACCAACCGTTGGCCAATTTTTAAATTTTTTTTAAAAAAAAATAACCGTTAGGACCGTTAGGCCCGTTTGAACCGGTCCCGGGCTAAACGGTCTCGGGTTCGCGGTCTCCTCATGCTGGACCGGCCCACAGTGGGCTCTTAGGACCGCTTATTTCAATTTCCTTATGGATATGATAAACCCTAGAGAAATTCACCTCATCAAATCTCTCTTTCAAATCACCCCACACACCATGTGCATCAATGTGGAACAGTACTCCACTAAGCAAATCCTTGTTCACATTACTCATAATCCACGATCTGACCAATGTATTACATTGATCCTGTTGTTTTTAAGTCCTTTATCCACATCTGTCCTCCGAACTGTGCCATCTATAAAGCCTAATTTGTTCTACACTCTGGGGCTAATTTCATTGCTCTGCTCCAAACGCTATAATTCTCCATACCTGTAAGGACAATTCCGGTTTGAATTACACCTGGCGAATATGAGGAGTGAAGATAAAGTGGATGATTGTGATCGATCCGTCTTGAAACTGAAGTTCCGGCGTCGGAATTCACCATCTCTCCAATTTAGGGTTTTAATTTGAGGATTTGACGAAGAAATTCTGCGAGCTTCGAAGAAGAATCTCTTGATGTTCTTACCAATTATCGGAAGCGAAATCCCTAGATCCTTTCAATTACTGCTTTGATACCATGTCAAGCTGATGAGAAGAAGAAAGCTACTGTAGTTACGAAGCATAGAGAGACAGAGAGAATTGAGAGCTCAGCTCACTTTCATTTATATCGAAAAGGAACTCAACTGAATACAAAGAAAATGAAAATATGACAATAACCTAACTAACTTTCTAACTATTGTTAACTAACTACCAATCTAGCAACTTGGGTTAAGTTAGAATAACAATATAGCTTTTAAGGCTCCTTAGTGCGAGTGTTTAATACTTTTACAATGAGTCTAGTTATTATTATTATAAATATAAGAGGCTAGTTCTTTTATCTTCTTTTTTTCAAAATCATTTGAGATGTACTGTAGTCAGAAACAAACCTCAAGCTCATAAGATTGTCTGAACCTGGTTCGAGAATTAAAAATATTCATAACCACCAATAAGATTGAAGGTTTATCCGCAACAATTTTAAATTAGGGGAATTTCTCTATTTATTGAGAGGCAAAGTAAACTTTAGGAATAAATATGCTTAATCAGAGATTGAATAGCATACTAACAGGCTGACCCGAGTCTAAGTGCATGTTGTCATATGTAGATGCAGTCATTAAAACCTGCATCTTCTAGCCTTTTAAGTCCATACCAACTTTAATATATTAGATTATTATAGAGCACATTCATTAGTATTTTAATCACCCGGATTGCTCAGTCATCTATTCCGTGAAAAGATACATTGTTATACATTATACTACTTATTTTAGCTAGTTTACAAGAAAGGGATAATACATAAGATGCTCTCTCTACTTGTCCTAAAAAGTTAGTTTTAAACTTAATCTTTAGGGGTGTCCTAATACCTCTTTATATGTAATGACTCGACTGGTTGTTTTGAGATCTAGTTGGGCAGCTTCACTTCATGTATTATGACTTGTACCCGTGGTCGGAATTGAATTCGGGTAGTTCGGAGTTGATTTGGAAAGAGAATTCTAATTTCGGAAGCCTTAAGTTAGTGGAATTGACTAAAGTGTGATTTTTAGTAAACGACCTCGAAATCGGGATTTGAAGTTCCAACAGGTTCGTATGATGATTCTAGACTTGGGTGTATGTCCGCATCGGGTTTTGGATGACCTGGGAGAATTTCGACGCCTATTGTGGAAGTTGGCATTTTGGAAGAATTTCATAAATTTGGGTTGTGGTGTATTTCAATGTTATCGACGTCTGTTCAGGATTCCGAGTATGGAAATATCTCCGTATGGTGATTCTAGTATTGGGAGCGCGCCCGGAAGTAGATTTGGAGGTCCGCAGGTCATTTCGGGGTCATTTGGCGGAAGTTAGAAATTTGAAGGTTTTTAAGAAGTTTGACCGGGAGTGGATTTTTTGATATCAGGGTCAGAATCCGATTTCAGAAGTTTAGTAGGTCTGTAATGTCGAATGTGACTTGTGTGCAAAATTTGAGGTCAATCGGACGTGATTTGATAGGTTTCGATATCGAATGTAGAAGTTGGAAGTTCAAAAGATCATTAATCTTAAATTGGGGTGCGATTCATGGATTTAGCGTTGTTTGATGTGATTTGAAGGCTCGACTAAGTTCGTAATATGTTTTGGGACATGTTAGTATATTTTTTTACCCAATAGAGAAAAGAAAAGAAAATACGAAGAAATCATTTTCGATTAGCACAACTGATGTAGCAATATATGTATAATGAGTTTGGTTTAGCAAAAACTAACATATACAACTTTTACTTTACGTACTTTCACTTGATTTTCTACTTTTTCTTTTCCCTATATTAAGATATTCCCCATCCCTATCTCGAAATATATTAAAAAATATTGACTTTGAATGAACTGTATTTTTCAACTTTGAAGGTTTTGGAGAGCAATAAAACCTTCAAAGTTTGATTATTAAGAATTGCTTTATGATTATTACTAAGAGTCACTTGGCCTAATAATGAAGATAAAAATGGCCATATCAATTTGCAGAAGAAGGATAAGGAAGAAGCAATTTCTGAGAGAAAGGAGAAAGGTCGAAGTTTGAGTTTGAGTTAGAGATTTTGGACATTTCTATGTTCTCATTCTTATGTCTCTAAATGTGTAGATGAATATCTACACGTGTCAGCATAACACAGCACAAGACTCACTATTGAAGAATAAAACTCAGTCGTTTGATGTAGCTGAGTTGGAAAATATTAGGAAGCTTCCTACACATGTATGAGAATAAAATTTGTTAGGAGGTTATACAAGTAGGCAATAGAAATAGTACAAGTCTATAGGAATATTCTTTTACTTTATTTTTTATTTATCTTAGATGCAGAAATTACTTGTATAAATAGGGGTGTGTACAGTGAATACGAAGAGAGAAAATTCCACATTTTATTCTATGTTTCTTTCATGGTATCAGAGCAATAGTACCTCGATCCATTCACAATTTTCTCTCAAAATTCAATCAGTATTCTTATTCTCTTCACATATGTTCTTCAGCAATGACAGGAACAGAAGAAGCACCTACTCTCACTGTCACTGGATCTGCTAGTAGTATGAGCACCCATGATTCCAACCACCCTTACTATCTACATTCTTCTGGTGCTCCAGGTATGACTCTAGTTAGCACACCATTTGATAGAAGAGGTTTTCCGAGCGGGAGGATATTTTTGCTAATTGCAATTTCAGCCAAGAACAAACTTGGCTATATTAATGGAACTTGTGGTGAACCAGATTTGAATGCTAGATAATATCCACAATGGAACAGGTCCAACGACATGGTGGACTTTTGGTTGATGAATTTACTCACCAAGGAAATAGGAGACAACGTGATCTATTCTAGAACTGCAAAAGGATCTCTGGAGCAGCCTTGAGCACAGGTTTGGGAAATCGAGTGGAGCAAAGCTCTATCACCTACAGAAGGAGATCTCAAAGTTAGCTCAAGGAAATAGCAGCATAGCAGGCTATTTCACAACTCTCAAAAGGCTTTGGGATGAGTTGGATTCTCTCAACTCACATTTGGGGTGCAGTTGTGGTTGTATATGTGATAAGAAGAAAATTGCAAAGTTCATGGAGGATCAAAGAGCTATTTAATTCCTTATGGGATTGAATGATGTTTATGCTCAAGCAAGAGGGAACATACTCATGATGAGTCCACTCCTTGGTATTGATCAATCTTATTCCCTATTGTTGGAAGATGAGAGCCAAATGATGATATACGTGATCCCACAATACCCCACTGATGGAGCATCATTCATGGTGGGAACACATAACAAGACCCCCCTAAGAAATAATCAGATCCAAAGAAATTGGAATCCACAACAGAAACAAGGCAACACACAACAGAAACTCAAGGCAATGAAGACTAGGTACAATCCAAATGTTACATGTCCTCACTGTATGAGGCCAGGTCATGTCAAGGCAGACTGCTACAGGCTCAATGGATTTCCTGATGACTTCCAATTCACCAAGTCAAACATTCCTCAGGGAGCAGTGAAGGCCAATGCACTAGTACCAGCAGTAGAAACTCATGGACAAACAAATGGATGCACTGAAGGAAATTCAAGAAACCATAACCATTTCTTCGGAAAGGAACAAGTCTCTGAGCTAGTCAACATAATCAAGCAAGTGAAAATTGGAAATGGTGGATATGTAGGAACAGAGATCAATGCTAATGCAGTAGCTGGTACCATTCTTAAATACTCTATAACATGCCTAGCTCTTTTTAACGCTAACACCTGGATAATTGATTCAGGTGCCTCTGAGCACATGTGTTTTGACTCAAAATCATTCTTAGAGCTCTGTCCATTGCCTATACCTTTGCATATAAGTTTGCCTAACTCTTTCCCATTATTTGTTACATATATAAGAACGGTAAGTATTCAGCCAGATATGTTTCTGGAAAGGGTTATATATATTCCTTCTTTCAAATATAACTTATTATCAGTTCATAAGTTATGTAGCCAATTCAGTTGTTCTATCAATCTGCTTCCAACAAATGTTTGTATGTCCCTTTAATGAGGAGGGGGCAAGTTTTTGGTGAAGTGAGGGATGGTCTATACCTTCTCCACCCCAGTAGTTAAGAGTCTAGAATTTTGTTCATTCAAAATGTAGTTTCAATTCCAAAAGAAAGCAATTCCAGTCCGTTTTCTACTAGTGTTCCTTTTTCAGCACATGTGTTTGCTAATGCTACATCTAATGTAAGAGAATGGTATGTCAGATTGGGGCACTTGCCTCTTGCAGTAATGAAAAATCTCAGTTTCATTCATTTTCCTTCCTCAAGCCAGGCAAACTAGGCTTTCTTTCCCAATTAGTCAAATCAGATCTTCAAGCATATTTCATCGTATTCATATACACTTCGGGACCTTTTAAGACCAGTACATACAATGGATACAAATATTTTTTAACCATAGTTGATGATTTCAGTAAAGCAACCTGGACTTTCGTGTTAAGTACAAAGAGTAAAGCATTCTTCGTTTTCAAGTCTTTTCTTACTATGGTGGAGAGACAATTTAACAAGAAGGTCAAGAAGCTAAGATCTGACAATACTTTGGAATTGGGAAAAGGGACACAAGAGTCTATATTTCTGCATTCACAGGGTATGCTACATGAAATATCTTGTGCAGCTACTCCACTACAAAATGGTGTTGTGGAGAGGAAACA
This sequence comes from Nicotiana undulata, assembly GCA_005239495.1. Classification (NCBI taxonomy): domain Eukaryota; kingdom Viridiplantae; phylum Streptophyta; class Magnoliopsida; order Solanales; family Solanaceae; genus Nicotiana; species Nicotiana undulata. The sequence goes on along the minus strand of ML293485.1, from coordinate 54,269 downwards.
TAGACATCTTTTGGAAATTGTCAGGGGGATATTATTTCAATCAAGAGTCCCTATTAAATATTGGGGAGAATGTGTATGGACTGCCACCTATCTAATAAATAGATTTCCTTCAAAGGTTCTGAAAGGGAAGACACTATATGAGGTACTTTTTGGGAAGCCAACCAAGTATGATTATCTAAGATCCTTTGGATACTTATGTTATGCTTCCACTCTAGCTCACAATAGAGGGAAGTTTTAACCAAGAGCTAAGAGTTATGTGTTTCTAGGTTATCCTCACAACCAAAAGGGGTATAAATTTTTGGATATGGACAACAGGAAAGTTTTTGTTTCTAGAGATGTAAAGTTTCATGAGCATTACTTCTTTTTCACCACATCAGCCTTACCATATGAACTTCCTCTCTATCCTGCACCTGATGATCAAGAAGACTCAACAGACAAGTTATTACCTGTTGTTTCTACAACAGAACCACCCACTAATTTCTCTCAGCCACCTAGTACTAATCATTCGGACTCTCCTACCACTCATATCACAGTGTCTAGAACCAATTCATACCTTTACTCACACACTAGTGCTATTCCCTTTCCTACTAATAGACAGACTCTTGTTCATACTCCAGTCCCAAGTTTGTCTAAGATCTCCATCCCCATTCCATCTCCTCCAATCAGGAAGTCTGAAAGGATTACTCAGAAGCCTACATACTTGAATGACTATGTCTGCAATACTATCATTATTTCTGACCTTACCTCTTCTTGCTTTATTCAACTCTCCAAGCCTAGTGTATTTTCTTTTGGTGGTCTTTCACTCAACAACCAAAAGGTCCTTCAATCATTGTCTACTATTTAAGAACCCAACAGTTATGCTCAAGCATCTACACATCCAGGTTGGAGGAAAGCTATGGATGCAGAGATTGATGCACTTGAACTTAATCACACTTAGGATATAGTGTACTGCCATAGGGAAAGAGAGCCTTACCTTGCAAGTGGGTATATAAGGCAAAACACAATTCCGATGGAACAGTGGAGAGATTAAAAGCAATATTAGTAGTGAGGGGGACATTCAAAGGGAAGGCATACATTACTTTGAAATATTTTCACCATTGGTGAAAATGCCTACCAGCCGATGTCTTTTAACAGTGGGTGTAAAGAAAGGTTGGAAAGTGTTTCAACTAGATGTTAACAGTTCTTTCTTACATGAGGACTTACAGGAAGAAGTGGACATGAGATTTCCTGCGGGCCTTCTTCCCCCTAAGCCTAATCAAGCCTGTCTATTAAGGAAGTCTCTTTATGGTTTGAAGCAAATATCATGACAGTGGTATTCTAGGCTTGCTGGAGCTCTAAGTTTCAAATGATACTCCAGTTCTCTCAATGCCTACTCTCTGTTCTACGAACAGAAAGATGACTAATTTTCATTTTAGCTATTTATGTTGATGATATATTACTTCGGGCAATGACAAAAGTAAATTGATCACATTTGCACTTTTATGAATACGGAATTCAAAGTCAAGCATTTAGGTGATATACAATATATTTTGGGCATGGAAATTTTAAGGGAAAAGCACAGTTTTATCATCAGTCAGAGACGGTTTACCTCAAAGTTGTTACAGGAATTTGATTGCTCAGGAGTAGCAATGTCTTCTCCTTGGGATCCATACTGCAAATTACAGGCAGGCAGCCACCACTAGAGGATCCAACTATTTATCGACATTTGGTTGGTAAATTGAACTACCTGACCAACACGAGACCAGACCTTTGTTTTGTTGTCTTTTGTTTAAGTCAATATATGCAAAGACCTTGTTATTTACATTAACCAGCGGCTTTGCGTGTCTTGAGATATCTGAGAACAGAACCTTCCCAATGAATTTTTTTATCTATAGATCCTTCCTTTGATTTGATTTCTTTTTGTGATGCGGATTGGGCAGCGTGCAGAGATTCCCGTTGTTCAGTGAGGGGCTTCTTTATCACTCTTAGTAGAGCTCCAATCTCTTGGAAATCGAAGAAACAAATCTCCATCTCTATCTTCAGCAGAAGCGGAATATAGGTATATGAGGAGAGTAACTGCAAAAATAACTTGGTTAGTCTGCTTGCTTGCCGATCAATCAGCACCCCTACTTTACCAGTGCATGTTCACTTCGATAGCCAAACAGCCATTCATATTGCTCGCAATCCCGTTTTTCATGAACGGACTAAGCACGTCGAGCTGGACTTCCATTTCGTTTGTCAGCAGTTCCTTTCTGGGCTAATCACCCTCTCTTGTTCTTTCTATCGGAGCATCATCTAGTAGATTTATTCACTAAACCCTTATCTGGGGCTTCACACTGGCACACTTTGAACAAGTTGGGGTTCCATTCTCTCCCCTCCAACTTGAGGGGGGATGTTGAAGATAAAAAGACCCATATCAATTTGCAGAAGAATGATGAGGAAGAAGCAATTTCTGAGAGAAAGGAGAAAGGTCGAAGTTTGAGTTTGAGTTAGAGATTTCGGACATTTCTATGTTCAAATTCTTATGTCTCTAAATGTGTAGATAAATATCTACACGTGTCGGCATCACACAACACAAGACTCATAATTGAAGAACAAAACTCAGTCCTTTGATGTAGCTGAGTTGGCAAATAATAGGAAGCTTCCTACACATGATGGGCACATGTATGAGAATAAAATCTGTTAGGAGGATATACAAGTAGGCAAAATAGTACAAGTGTATAGGAATATTCTTTTAATTTATTTTAGATGTAGAAATTACTTGTATAAATAGGGGTGTGTACAGTGAATACAATGAGAGAAAATTCCACAATTTATTCTATCTTTCTTTCAACAAAATATAACTATTGGAATTAATCATACTATATTATAAGTGGGAACCTTCAAAATTGAGATTGAATTACCATATTACCCATTAGAAGTTGAGTGACCATTTTATCCTTCACCCCAAAAAATATTCTATTAAATGAATAAATCCAACTGCATTTTTTAAAATTATTATTTACAAATTAAAGTTTTCGCTTCATCTTCTATGTAACTCTTGTAACTTATTCCATCATTAACCAACACACTAACTTAGCCAACCTATTTGTTACCCAAAAATCCGGTAGAATATGAGGAGTTACACATAAGCAAATTACTGTAGGATAGTTCTATTAATAAATATATAAGGAAAATCCAAAGAACACAACGAAGAGACCATTATATAAAGACAATAAAATGATTTCCATTTCCCTCAAGGAAGGTCTTGGAGTCTTCTTACTTTTTTTGTTTTCTTTCGTTTTTTTTCCTTTCTGTTCCAATGTGAAAACTTTGTAGGAAATAGAAATTGAGAATTGGATAAATATACAGATATGATGGATGTTAGAATTAGAATAGTTTCAACTTTCACTACCTTCAAACTTCACGTACGATGAAAATTACATGGGACGCTAGCAGAGTTCGTGAGATATATAGGAGGTTAAAGGTTGGTTTTAGGATTGACACTGCTTGATTCAACCATTTTAGTGTATTATCATTACAATCTTTAATATGAAAAGACAATCTGCACTATTCGATATACAGTATTTACCGCTAAAGAAAATATGTTATTTGTGTATTTAGATGGCATGTCGAGTGATATCTTGGCCGCTTCAATTGTTTCTATTTAGATGTTTTTAAAATGTTTCCCCTTGTTATTTCTATTAAAGTTCAAATCTTTATTTTTATGAGTTATATCATGACTGTTGATATTATAAAATTAGAGTGTTGTCGTTTCTCTACCAGTCGATAGATGATTGATTTTGAAAGAAATTAAAAATAATTAAAATTATTACTAAAGTGCTTATGGAAATTTTAAGCGAGAAGTTTCATAAGCCTCCATAGCAGGGAGAATTGAATCTACCTTTCCTTTTTCTCATGTAGTGTCTACTGTTTACAAACAAATTACAGGTGATTAAGATTACTTCCAATTACGTACTCATGAACAAAATTAAGAAGTTAAAAAATATGTCAAGAACAAAAATTAAGAAGTTAAAAAATATGTCAAATGATATACAATAATTAACTTGTATGCTATAAAATTTATTTTATACTCATCCATTTTAGAATATATATGCAGTTTAGGTAATAATTTTTTTCATTTGCTACACCTTCAGTATGATAGATGCTCGGTATACACGTACAAAGGACGTGTCTGAAATCTAGTATCTTAATACGATTAAACTCATAGAGGAATAATATAAATAGCCACATTGTAAAGTTATAAAACCTAATCGATTTAGAAATCAAATCCTCTCGAACAATTAATTGTGCGGAAATATTAAACTCTTGCATAGACTGTGCTGTAATTAATACTGAAGTAGACGTTTTTCTATTAAGTACCACTACTTTTTTTCTTTTTCTTTTTCTTTTTCTGGTTAAGAATTCGGTTTAGTGGTTGACATAATTAATAGCACTACATGTTAAAAGTCAATTGTATGCGATTTTCTTGATTAATTTAGGCAATTACGTTAAGATGTGAGACAATTTAATTTTCAACTTTTTTCACATAGATAATGATGATATAGTAGCAGAAAGACCAAACTGGATTCAGACTCATGAGTCATGTCAACGTGGTTCAAATTATGATATATTGACTATTGGTGATAGGCCTGTATGTCTTTATCAACTTTCAAACTCGTCCTCGTTTGTGAAGACATTAAAAAATAGTTATTTTTTTGTTAAAATACGGAAAGTCTTAGTATAATATGCGGGTTTTATGAAGTTTTTGTGAAATTTCTAGGTTAATATGTTGGAACTCCAGCATATGAAAAGTTCCAGCATAATATGCTAAATTATGGAGCTCCTGTAAATTATATTGGAACTCTATCATATTATGAAATTCCAGCACATTATGCTGGAAGTTGAAGCTCATACGTAAACAAATTCAAACTCCAGCATATTATGTTGAAAAATTTTCGGATTTGTAAGAGTGTTTTTGTTCAGATCTTATCTTTACATGTAAAAATGGCTAGATTTCGATTACTTTTGAAACTGTGGCTATTTTTCAATTACCAATTATAAATTTGGCTATTTTTTATTTTTTCCCGCTCAATGTTGGGCTGGTTATTGACCCACCCATTCATTGAACTCAGCTCATCTTGACCCAACTCATCACAACCCATTTAAAATTAGGCTGATTTTTAACTCAAATTGATCAATGAATAACTTCGCCAAAATATCTTAGAAATAATTATTTTTTGTTTGATATGTCATATTTGACCATAACAAAAGGAAAAAAAAATCTTATTTAGTAATTATACATGCAGTTCATAAGAAAATAACACATATTAACTAAAAATTGATATGAGTTAAACAGGTTGGACTATAACCCAAATTTTAACTTATTTTAGCCCAAGTAACTTATCATTTGACCCGTCCAAACATAATTATTGACTCAACTAATTTTAACCCGTCCAAAATTGACCCAACTCACCCATTTGAAAACCATGCTAAGAAGTTATGTCAGAGGAAAAGAGAGAATTAAGGATTAAGGTTAGGTATCAGGTCTAGTAGTAAAAATATAATGAACCATCATGATGATTCCAAATGGCAACGCAATGGAAATTTTGACGCAAGAATGTCAACATCACCACTCAATGTTTTGTACGTGGAACGATATGGCATAAGCCATAGAAGTCCATGATCTTGCAGCCCTAAGTAAAAAATAATGGAGTAGTAGTAATTGATACAGGTCAAAACTCAAAACCTAATTTATGATATTATTTCTGTCCAGATATATTGTCATGTGCATGATGCACATTTGAGAATTACACTTTTTACTTCTACTCAATAATCAGATGACTGGTAGATTTAATATAATTCAATCAACTCCAATGGGCTATTCATCATCTTTTATATATTATATATCTTGCAATATAATTTGAGAAAAATTAAGAGTATGAGTGGTGATAATTTCTTGATTAAATCTATTTTATCGTAAAAACTAATTACAGTACGTGGTTGCATAAAAGGTTAATTTTTTACAGCTACTAATCAACCAGTTATTTAATACCCGAAACCTAATTGACATTGATCTCAAACTTTAACTTACGTTGAGAAATGGATTATATCGTAAACAAAAAATTGTTCTGACACTGCTCAGTTTATCATCTGCGAATTCACCAAGTCAGAAGTTTCTATACAATTACCAGTAATCCTTTTTTGACTAAACATGATTTTGTTGTTTGAAAAAGTTATTATTAAATCCCCACCAGTTTTTAGGTACTTTGTAGCACCCCCACGGAAGTACACTGGATTAATAGTTCTGTTTTACATATAATTTAAAGGTTTCACACACTTTTTGTCCTTAGTTATATATAGAATAACATTTTTTATTTTATAGAATGTTGAAAATGTTTGGTAGTATTGCACTGATAATATAATACTACATGTACAGTCAGTAGAATCAGCCATTGATACTTGAATCAAGTTATACTGTCCACATCACACCCCTTGAGGTGCGACCATTCTCCGGATCCTCCGTGAATGCCGGATGCTTTGCGCATAGGGCTATCCTTAATTTCGCTTTATATTCAATTGGAAAAGGGCTTAACCATAAATCCATACTTATATTAAATCAAATAACTTAATCAGAATGAAAATTTAAAGAATAACTTGATGACGGTTAATAAAATTTATATATAAAATACTCTACGTTTCGCATTCATTGACATGATATGTTTTTGTACAAAGGCATTATCCTTTTGTTAGGGCCCCTGCTTGTAATTTCTTAAGACTAAAAACCAAGTGTACCAGTGCCTACTGAAGTCGTGGCACTGTGTTCTAGAATAAAAATATAAATTAAATCATATTGGGTTTGTTGTGGACTTGTCGTCTTAGATATTAGTCAAATCAACCCTTATAAGGTAAAATGAAATGGTTGAATGGGATGAAAATTTTCTTAATTTTCTATACCATATCCAATGTAAATCACGTAAATATGTCTGGTCAAAGCAAGGAAATAGAAGTAAAAACGAACAATGTTGCACACGCAATTTGGATGAGAAAAAGGACGCCAAATATAGACAAATCATGACACAAGCCTCACTTATTGTCCTTAGAATTTTGTTTCTGCTGGGACTAAAATGGACTGACGCAAATAAATTAAATGCCAAGAAATCAGCAACAAAAGAAAAAAACCCATTCAAAAATTGAAAATCCTAACATGAACAACAGAGATTGTAACGGCTGCAAGTTTTCTCTTACCAAAAAAATTATATGCAACTTAATTGTTTCACCGAATATTTATTTTTTCTAGTGGTAACTCTTTTCCATCTTTCTTGATCCAATATTATAAATTTGATTCCGTAAACCAATGCGCATTTGAGTCTTATCTTCTTAAGAAAGTTCTTTTCAAATATGCATGCATCTCGTTTTCTACTTTTTTCAATTTCCCAAGTGGAGAAAAAATGCCAGAAAAGAAGGGGGAGTGATGAATGTCTCCTTCGGCTTTTGCCATGGCAGCTCTCCCCAAGTTTACACTAAAAAATAACAGTAACGTTTTAAAAAAATCCTAGATTCATGTGCAAACTTCCAAGAGTAATTAATGCAGAAAACCTGCCAAATTGAACTAACAGTTGGCATCAATCTTTTCTTGATTCTTCAGATTTTACAACTAATTAATCACTTATCAATTCTGCATAATGACATTCCATCCATGATTAAATAATCACTACAACTACCCTTTAGGGACCTGATTTTTATGGGAACCTGCAATTTCTTGAAATAATACTAGTCAAATTTAAGCATAAAAGTCAATAATTAATTTTTAACCGTGTAGGTTAGGAAAATTGTCAATATACATACCTAATGCAAATGAGCATCTAAAGCAAGCTTACTGTTATCAGATTTACAGCCTAATTTCGTTTCCCATTCAAACTTATATGTCATATCGTCCCAAAAAAGAAACTCTAATTTATTAACAGATGATCTATATAGACCACAAAAAATAAGTATACCACATTTAAGTATTTATTATTTGTGGCCCCAGCGTGTTGGGCATTTTAGTAAATTTCAGATTCTCCTCATTCTTTACCTACTACTTTTTTCAAGTTGTTTCCCTTTAATTAATGGTATTCATCTGCTAGAGCAACCAAGACTGCTATAGAACAATACATGTACACAAGAATGAAATCTACTCATTGACTCCTCATATTATTCTAACACAACAAAGACCAAATTATTCACTTCTTGAGGCCCTAATCTGAATAAAACTCTGAATTTATTACTAAAATCAGTATCTAAAAAAGTTGTCTAGAACAGGAAAAAACAGAAAAAAATAGAGCTGAGATACCATGACTAAAGAAATATATGTATACATACATAGAAAGTAGCTGGAGAAAAATCAAGTCAGTTTATTTTTTCTCCTTCAGTACTAAAGTTGAAACACACCCATTACTACTACATAAATCCAAAATAAGCCAAAAGAATACTAAAAATAAATTTAAAAAAAAAAAAAAAAAAAAAAGTTCATCCTACCAGAAACAAGAAGATGAACAGCCAGTAGTATAACAATTATTAGTGGAATAGTGAAGTCGGCGAAAAACCCTTCTTCTTCTATAGCCAAAGATACCATATTTGAGCCTCAACCAAACCAATTTTCTGATTTTTCTTGCTGATTTGAGCTTTACCCATATCACCCTTTTAACTCTAAAGAAAGAATTTTTCATCTTTTCAGTAACACTCTGCTTCCTGCTGAATTGATAGCTTCTCAAGAAAAGCTGCCTTTTTTCTAAATCAGTGTATCCTGTTTCTGTTCTGAACATGTTTACTGCCCCATAAGATATCTGTTTTACAACCATATTGTCCATTGAATATAGATATACTTGTCTTCTGTATATATATGTTGAGAGAGAAATAGCTAGGAGTTTGCAGTGAGAGAAAGAAATAAGAGGGTAGTGATATATAGGTGAAGAGAGAGGGTTAGTTATAGTCTGAATGCTCTCTATATTTTAGGCCATGCTCTCTATCTATTAATTTAATGCCATCGTGGGGATGTGCCTACATTTTAAATGTAATCGACTTTTTTTCTTTCTTTCCTTTTTTTCTTCTTTTGCCATACGTTATTAAATTATTTAACACGGGAATTTTCTTTTTAAATAATGGTTACATATTTTGAATCGGCTTAGAATCTCCCCAACAATTCTATACGATTCTGTTTTAGCTCTTATTAAGTGTCTGATAATATTGTTTATCAAAATTTAAACAAATAAAAAGATCACCTTATGTTTTTTTTTAAATTAGAATTTGAACTCTAGCCTTATATGATGTTCGACCATTTCATTACCTTTAGGTTGTGCCTTAGGTAGGGGTGTATAAATGAAACCTACAGATCGTATCAACTCAATAATTCGAGTCAAATCGAGGAAAAAAAAAACCCAATTATGGTTTGGTGTTGGGAAAAAAACTCGACCATATTTGATTTGGTTTGATTTTAAATAAAAAAAGTCAAATCGAACTAAACCAATCCGACATTATAAGTATATAAATTTTTAAATATGTTTAATGCATAAAAATATTTATGATTGAGTGTAGTTTATAAATATTTCTTAAACTTTTTCATAGTTTTATCTTTTAACGTATTATTTCAAGCATGGGCTTATAATTTTTGGATGCTCCAATAAGTTTTATAGTACATAAATGTTAGTAACTCAAATAAATCTTAAACCAAAATCAAATCAATACTAATGCTAATTAAAGACATTCAATTCGATTGTACTATGAATGAAAATAGTGTTGGATATCTATTTTTTAGTTTTTTCGTTATTTAGATAAAATGTATAACTTATTTTTCTTTTAATGGTTAGTCATGTCAATAATAGTACTTATTAGTCATAATTTTAAATTATGTTTGTTTACATTATGGCTTATTAATAATATTTATTTTATGCGATTTTATTATCTTTATTGTTGAATATTTTAGTACAATGCAATGACTCATCTCATATTTATGTTATTTTATTAAAAATACCTTATATAGCTTTGTCTTACTAGGATTAAAAAAATATGTGGAGCACAAATTTTACATTTTGTGCTATGAAGACTATGGAAAAAAAAAAACGAAAAAATTCGAAAAAACCCGAAAAGCCGAGAAACCCGAGAAAAATCGAGATTAAAAAACCTGACTTTTATTGGTTTGGTTTGGTTTGGTATTAATTTTAATAACCCGATACAATTAATTTGGTTTGGTAATTAGAAAATCCGAACCAACCCGACCTATGTACACCCCTAGCCTTAGGTGCTATACAAGGAAAAATTTGATCAAATTAGTCTTCTGTTTTCCTTTTTTTCTTATTTATTACTATATTTTTGCCCCCTGTTTTTAAGTGGTAACATGAATTTGTGGGTGTTGTGAGAAATTAGAGCCAGTTTTGGAGAGAAAATCACGTGACTTGAAAGGGGTTGTTTTTGTAAATTTCTGCATGCTTGGCAAACTGAACAGTTAGGATCTGGTATTTCTATTTGAGACGACGTGGGATAACTCACCCACGTCAGTTATTTTTTCATTTCTTGATTTGGAATTTTTTTTATAAATTTTGAGTATATATTCTCCTTGTTTTGATTTATTGCAAGAGAGTAATGTAAGCATGATAGGATCTTCTCCCATTTAATTTTCTTCATTCATCATTAATTCAAGCATGCAATTTGAGGATGTCACACGATTTTTCTAGTATTTATATTTGTTCGACAATAAATGGTCTACTCTTCCTAATTAAGTCTCTAGTTTCTTTTTTATCTAATATTATTTAAACTTTTTTTTGTGGATAAATTCTTTATTATTCGACTTAGGAACGAATAAATATATCATGTTATTTATTTTCAATAACTCGAAGTACTTATGCCAGTAAATTAAGATCTCCCCTCGTATTATAATAATGCAAATCCAATAAAAATAGTACATCGGCAATCATATTCGCTTTAAGTGTTGATATAAAAGATAAGATAATCAATGAAAGATTGCCCTAATTGTTTGCGCTAAAGACGTTAAAGAATTAAACAGGAAATGAATTTTACTAGATTAGAAAAAATCGTAATTTTATTTATGATACTAATTTTTACTAGATAACCAAATTGTACTTACAAAGCTCAAGCATTACATGCAGAATTACAAGCATAAAGCTCCCAAACTATATCAAATACGATAAAGTTTATCTAATTAGTGGCATGAAGTATAAACTAGGGGTATTCGTACGGAACCGGAAACAGCACCAAATCGAAAAATTAAATTAAATCGGTTAGAAAACCCGATTAGGTTTAGTTTGACTTGGCTTGGTATTGAGTAAAAAAACTCAAACCAAAACGACATATAAATATATAAATTTTTATATATATTTTTAAGACCTTATATTGAATTTTCTTTTAAAAAATATTAAAATATTTGGGATCCTCTCATGTGTTAACCTTTGAAGCGTACATTAACGAAAACTAGTATTAGACGACTAAGAAAATAACTATCATGTATTACCAAAAATATTCTCCCATTAGAATATGATCCTATGTTTATCAACTTTTTCAATATTTATATATTTACTAAACATATATTCACTTATCAAAACTTTGTCTATAACTTTAACAAAGTAAGATTAGAGTAATTTTCATGTAACAAAAAAAACGAAAATCCGACAAACCCGACAAACCCGAACCAATCCAAACCGATAAAGTTAATTTAGTTTAATTTTGATAAAAACCGAACCAACCCGGTCTATATACACCCCCAGTATAAACCCAACCACATAATTGCACCCTACAAATGTCTTTTATCAAGTCAATTGTAAATTACATAGTCATAGAGCTTTAGATAATCCAATTATGATAAAAGACGAATCTTAAGGAACAATCAGAGGCAAAGGGATTCCTTAAACCCATTGAACTCCTAAGTTTCTTACATAAAGATAAGGCGGCGCCAGGAAATGTCATTAATTATCTTAGTACGAATCACATAGATATTCAAGAAAGACAGGTTGGAAAAATAAAGAAGTCAAACATTAGCAAATGAAAATAAATCACAAAATTCAGATTTTATCATAATAGGTGTAACGAATCCCTTACATTTGTGTATGTCTTCCAATACAAGTATTTACAGCAAACAAATTACTAACTTGTACACTAAGAATTGCAGGCGCCACTTACCCTAAATTATTGGAGTATAGCTACAGAGAGAAAAACTATCAAATAATGAATTATCTTCTATTAATTTCTAATCCCCACCTTTATACTGTAACAAACCGGCATTTATGCATAATAATAATTTTACTATATTAGCTACATGCTGTTCCATTCTCAACTTCTAAGAATATCTTCTTCAATTAAATTCACGTACTTTAATATAAATATCCATAATCTATAGATGTTCCAAGTCGTGCTTTAAATTAAAAGACATCATATCGGTTCGGAGTTTTGTTGATCCTAAACACTTAATTATTACCATCCACATTGTCCATTAATTTGAAGTTTCAAAATTGAGATTAACTTATACTCTTTTCAGTGATCAGTTTCCTTTTTCATTCTGGTCCAAAATAAGTGTCCAGATATGTAATCAAGAAAGAATTCAATATATCACATTAAATGTTTAATTAGGGGTAGTTCAGTCATAGTATAGAATTTAGTATTTTCTTAATGGGCGTGCTAATAAGTAATACTAATTAAACGAAATTGAGTGTTGAGATCGAGCTTCCTTAAGCGTGAATCAAACGACTGCGAATAAAAAGTTAAAAGAAGATATTGCAAGAGACGACTAATTGAAAAATCACAAGTAGGGATAATCATCTAATGATTGAAGGTATGAATTGTTCCAGTACTATTAGTTTGTTTGTCAATCTTTTGTTCAACCAAAAAGCAAGGTGAATTCTTCTCCTAAGTGTAGAAAAACTCCACATCACGACAATCGAAGATATATAAAATACTTCTCTCGTGCTAGAGTGGTATCTTCTAACTTACTTTTTCCAGATAAATAATACTCTTGATTAAGTACGCGGACTGAAATTGTTGGTCAAACAAAGAGAACGAGGAAAACCAATCACATTTAAAATATGTCTTTTCCGTCCTTCCCTTTTTGTTTTTTTCCCCTCATCTAAAAAAACAAATTGTTTCGTGATTTCCCACCTTATAAAATGGCCCATCATAGATGTGAAAATAAAATAAAATATATACAACTGACGACCAATATTTTTGATATATGACGACTACAAAAACAAAGGGACAACACTTAATTCAGTATCAATTGTCAAATGTAAACATATAACCCCTGGTAGTTTTTGATAACGCGTTGTGAGACTTCCAACAGACGTGTTTGGCTGCACCTACTTACAAACATTAAAATAGCACATAAAAGACGCGCAAGTATACATGGCGTTTCTTTTTATATAATCATGTTTCTATGTTTTATTTTAATCATGTTTCTGATGTCATATGTTTTATATTAATCACGTTTCTTAAAAGGTTTTTGTACGTACCTCACACCTTTCATGTATCAATTAGACCATGCCTAGCATTAGAAAGAATAAATTGCAGTATTAAGTTGTTAAACTGGGTGAAATAAACATTTTAATCCAACTTCTTTTACTGTTTAATGAAATTCACACCTTTTTTTAAACAGAATTTTGTTAGAATAAGAAAATCTCAAAAATTCACCTTCAAAAACAAAAATGTGGATGTATATTATAGAACGTACAACATCGGCTTTCTGTACACACAACTTCCAGCAAACTCCAATATCAGGAACGAAAAGGAACCTTCCAGAGAGAGAGAGAGAATAAAAGTTCCTTGTGTAATATATAGTGAGCTAGAGTTAATCATTCCAGTGCAAACATAACTGAGGTTTTCTCTAATTACACTAAATATGGAAATAGGATCAAACAATAAAAAAGAAATGGCTGAAAACTAGCTTTGCCTACATTTACAAACTAAGTTACAACTCTGAGCTCCATACCAACACAATCTGGATCACGTGAGACCGCTAGTGCACATCTAATTCCCAACAAAAAATAAAGAAAAATTCACACGCGGGTGAGAAAATCCAATGTCATTATCACCTTGTCCCAGAATTGGCCGCAGGTACCTTAGATGGATAATTTGAAATGTCTACATCAATCAGTGATAGGTCATAGGGTGCTGAAACGTTATTTGATGCATCCATAAGCAGCGAGCAATTCATTGCTTCGGATTTCCCTGTTTGGTGTCCTGCACCAGGATTTTGTGGATTGTTGTTATTAGCAGCGGGAGAGAGACTAGATAATTGAACATCTTCCTGTTTGTTTCCAAATATGTGCTTATTTTTCCTAACAGTATCCATCTCAGGGCCAGTTGGGACGAATGTCCTTGCCCTGTACTTAGTTGCAGCCCCCTCTTCACCATCGCCATGATTATAGAGAACATAATCATGATAAGTAGGAGCAAACTGCATCCATTGTAGAACACAGAATCTGTTAGGACACAAGGAAAATACAGCACAAGGGAAAATGAGCAAGTGATTGTCGTACCTGGTGGACAGTGTCATGGTAAAAGTCATTTAGCATAAGGGCATGTCCAAGGCTAGCAGTAAAACCACGAGAAGAACCAATGTTTGCACCAGCATATTCCTTGTATGGGAAGGCATAAAGATGACCAAAAGCTGCAATAAGCATCTCAACACAGATTATAAAATTCTGAAATTCAGCAGCTTCCTCGGTATCTTTAATAAGTCTAGATTTTGCAGCAAGAAACACCAAAACACCCTGGGAGAGGAAGTTAAGAAGGATTATGAGAACTTGACACATAATGCAAAAATGTGATTCAAAGAACAAGAGCCAGCCAATTTCTATGATTTCAGTAAAACTCTGTTATACAGCATCACATGACAAAAAGTAAAGGCAGATAAAGATAAGATAGTCTATCTTTCAGCTAGTTGAACCCCATTAAAAAAATATGACCAATTTAGATATATCAATAAGGCAGCATCACTTCATCAGCAAGTAAACTACCAAATCTAACTAAACAGGTAAAAGCTATTTGTTCCTCCCTATTTAGGTTTGGCTGGAAAGGAGAAAATGTTGAAGTGTGTCAAAATTACATCAAGTCACCTTTTTAGCTCAACTTGTGAACCAAAAACAAAAAAACGAAGATTGAGGCATATAGCTGGTTCAGAGAAAACAAAAGATTTTAGGCGTAGAACAGTTTTACCCACGTGCATCAATTAGCACCTTGTAAGAACAACAATTCTTCAGCTTGTTATAATGAGTCAAATAACTGCCAACCTCTACTAGGACCAAACAATTAACTACAAGTAACATTGGTATAGCGCAAGCTGACCATGACAGCAACATCATGAAAAAGTTATTTTTTTTTTTACATAAGTATCGTGAAAAAGTTATTTGTGCACCTACGTTGTGCGGACTCTCTAAAATACTGCCACACTCATGTCGGATCCTTCAAAAATGCACTACTCTTGGAGGATCCGACACACGCTCAACAATATTTTCGGAGAGTCCGAGCAACATAGTTGTGCACAGGGGCCATGCTAATCTTCTCCATATCATTTTATCCGGTTTCCCCATAAGGGCAAACGTTATAAAACATTACTATTATATTTTTATGTGCTAACAGAATCAATTAGTAATAAGAGCACCAAATTATGCCGGAATTGTGAAAGCAAAAAGAGTTCAATAGTTTTTTCAAAAAACAAAATGCTTACTTAGCACTGAAGGGAGAAATAGGATGTAACTAAGCAAACCAGGTGAGTGATAATATATGATTCCAAATAAAAATTAGGGAAAAAAACATACCTGCCAGTATGTAAGGAATACGACAGATTTTATAATGATAAACTTCGGAACTGGATTAAATGGCCGGAGCAAATCCTTGCATGCCACGTAAAACAAAGCCAAGGCATAAAGTGCCATCGAGTATGAGATAGTATATATGATTGTGAGGTAGAGGTACGACTGCATTGGACTGAAATTTCCATCCTCGTATTTTCCTTTTGCATAAAGGATGATTGTAACTGCCACTAATATGGGCTTGAGAATCACAAACTGCAAACATCCCTGCTTGCACCTTCGAATAAAGCGCCTGCAGTTCTTGAACATTATCAGAAATATAGTTCAAAACAAAAAATAAACAAGAGACCTAAAGTCAATACATGAAATTAATTAACTACATTGCAACATGGAAACCTACATAGTTGAAATGTAAAACAAGGTAATAATAATTTGGTCACAGAAATCAAGGGAATCATAAATTCAACAGCACCAAGACTATTCAAAATATCCATTGAAACTTTTTTCAGTCATCTCAAATTCAAGTGAAGAAATGAACTGCAACCAATCATATAAACCATCAATATGAGTCTCCTACATAGAGGTGTGAGTAATGTATAAATTTTAAAAACGGTTAATGCTGGAGAATCCTCAAGGAGTTGCTCGTAATTGATAAAATAAAAGAAGCTCTATGCATAAGCACAACTTACCCATCCAAAGGAAGTGGAGGAAAGCAGCAGGTCATCAGACACCAATTTGGCTTTAGAACTCGGCCACTCAAACTTAAAACAACAGACCCTGGGCCGCCAACCCATGCCAAGCACAGTGATAGAAAATTATATATCACCCAAGCCTCGTATCTGAAATTAAAAGTAAATATTCACATATTTATGAAAAAATCTCACCATAAGAGATGTCTAAACATAAGCATATGAAAGATGCAAACTCATGCAAATCATTCACCAAGTAATCCCTTCGACCTAATGTATGTTGTGTCAATTTACTAGCACAGAGATTAAAAACGAAAAGGTTGAACTTTTTCCTGCATATTTGAGAGACTTAAACTTAATGATTGATCTTAAGACCAGAAATGTGTACAAGTTAGGTGTATTATTAGAAGATGTCAAATAAAAAAAGCAAAGCTAGTAAAACAGACTGTGTTGCAACATTTACATCACGTCAAGTGTTTGACAAAAATCCTTTTTGTTCGTTTATAGATTTGTAAATTAGTATAGAGAAACGTGTGAGGTGTAAATTACCTTCGGTATTATTGAATAATGGAATGAAAATTGTCTAAATCATGTCGAATGGATACAGCGGTGCCATTCAACAATACCAACTAATATGGAACTGAGGTGCAGTTCTTGCATATTAACAATTGTCTGCCCTCCACAAATCACTAAGAAAAAAAATTAGTCGTCACTTTTCTTACATTCCAACACAAACCCTCATCTACATGGCTACGTAACATCTTGCTAAGACCCACCATCAAAATAAAACCGACTTCTAATATCTACATCACAGAGGTTCTCCATTGAATTTCTGGCTTCTTCCACCCACATCGCCGATATTTCCCATGTCGGAACCATGTATATACCTCATGCAGCTATGTCGATTGTGGCTGGAACCGACTTTTTCATCCATCTCATATAATCTAACCCACCATAAATGCAATTTGTGCCTTGTCTCTACATCTAGCTCCATAATCCTCCACAATAGTCACCAATGATCTTAAAGCATTTTCCACCACAGATGTAGTTGACAACCACAAAGTGTAGTCCACACATGCTTAACCTATAAATTCCTACTCGCTAAATGCCGCTACCAATGCCCAGCAGTCAAACAACAGTTTTTTTTATGAAGTACGATTTGAAGTTAAATAACAGTTTGTGCAATAACAGTTTGTGCCTCCTCTAAAGTCGTTCTCCTGCATTAAATATATGAGCCTCCTCTTCTATTTCAGACAACTTTTGACAGCAAGAAAAACGTTCTCTCCATCCTATTTTTGCAAAGACGGTTCATTCAGATGACTCATTGCCATATACTAGGCTTAAGTTATTTTGTGAATCAAAATTTTAGCAGTAACTGCCATCATGAGCAAAACTGCAATAGAAAAATAGGCCAGGTAACACAAAGTGAATCATATCGTTCTAAAAAGGAACTAAAAACTCGGAATATGTTGAAGATTGATGTCTGAGAATTGCAATGATCTAAAGAGGTGGGTTAGACAGCTTGAGAGTTTTCTGAAACACTAGAAGAGATGGTCTAGTTGGATGGGGTCAGTATGACAGAGGAAGTGTAGTTTTCAGAAATTCTTGAACAGAAAGTCTAGGTGGATGATGATGATCACAGAAGATGCCTATGTCATAACTGAGGTTGGTCGGATAAGGGTTCCTTGTGGGTCTTTAAGTAAATCTTAAACTTTAAGCTAAGAGTCTCCTCTCCCCAACAAGGTCTCTCTCCAAATAGTTTTCAATATAATGATTCTTGAGACATCCGGGACATCTGTATCTTAGGGTTTGGATATTTCAGTTGATCTTCAGTCAGAGGGATATCACCTATTATAACTTGCAATTATTTTACAATCTCAGCAAGTGTATGTCAACAACGTTTTACGTCGTTTGACAAATTTTAAGGCTTCCTTCGAGCTTCGACATTCTTCAAGGTTCTAGGTTTGATATGCTTCAAGCTTCTTCATCTTCTTTTTTTCTTTCTTTTTTTTGAAGAAGTAGGTAGGATATCATTAACAAAGGCATCAAGAAGATGCAAGGATTAGAAAAGAAGGAAATTCTCGGCCCACAAAAAGACAAAAAAGACTAACAATAAGCTTTTTTGGTTTTCTTGACTTAACAAATCAGTATTCAGTAGCAGTCCACAAGTTGGGTAATTAACTTGACAGTTCAATACTCTTTGGTGTATGAATGCCATATCAGAATACATCTATGCATTAGTGGTTGAACGAAGCATGGAGTGATCTTTATTCTTCAATTTATAGAAAAATACAGGATTGTGCAATTAACCGATTTAACTTCAAAACTTCAATCTATACATATTTTTTGCAAAGGTAATATAGCACATATAAAGCAAAAATGCAAGTATAGACATGTATACCAAGTCAAGCAACTCGACCGGAAGATGCATATCCCTATTTTATAAAATCTAGTGCACTGGAAGATCAACAATTGAGCATGCAGTCAAGCTCAACAGTGGCATCCAGTCCCCATTTAGCATAGGATAAAACAACAGAGTTTTTGACATAAAGCAATATCATGAACCCACAAAACTTTTGACTATAACCCATCTAGGATGATGCAAAGCTTTAAAGGTCGACATAGAAACACAATCGTAAAAAAGGATATTATTTAAGAATAAACACAGGTTTCTTCACACTACACAGTCCTCTCATGAAAACTATAATTCTATCAGTGTTCACGATTGCTACTTATTGCAAGAGTTTAGAACACAGAGGAAAAAAACGGGGCACCATTCCATGGAGCAAACAATGAGCAGTCATATTATAATACCATCAAGAAAAAGAATTACACCACGAAAATACAAACTTGAACAATACTTACATTTCACGAATGGAGTTGAAATAGATGGCACTCTCATTTAGGATGAGTGACAAGAATGACGTTAGTGCATAAACCTGTAAAGGAGACAAAGAGAATTTTAAAAATTATAAGAGTTGGAACTTAGCTATAAATTTCGCACAATGTAATATACAGCCCAGAGTCAAGCTAGTTTTGAAAACATATTTGTCATGGTCATACATAGAAAATTTGCATTCTCATGTTATTAACAAAAATTAACACCATGACAACCAGACTTGAGCAAATATACCTGATATCAAGATCCATAAAAAGTAACACCTACCTGTTGGGGTACATCAATGCATGTGTTTTCTTTAATTTAGTTTTACTTAGTATTATCTAAAACAAAAAATATAAAATTCTAATAGGATTGTGAAAATTGCAGTTGAAAAATGTAACCATCACTGTGAAAATAGTCTAGAACGCAGGGGTTTTTATTTATTAGTCAATGGCAAACTGTTGATACGAGTCATAGGACAATTGCACATTTGAGCACCACATCCAGATTTTAACCTCCAGTTATAGACACCTTTGAAACTAGTTCTTCCATTAATGGACAAAGATCTACAAACTTAATAGCATTAAGTGAAATCCATACATGTACATCTTTCCCCCTACTTCAATTTTTAACAAATACCACAGTTTCTATATCTTCTACACCAGCTTTACCAGATTAAACTCACCAACTTCCCAATTTAGTTCCTGTCAGAATTTGTGGACATCCCACCTCCAGTGTGGGATGACAACTCTTTTAAGTTTTATCTAATATCAACAAAATGGCAGTATGAACCCATTCAAAAATCAACTTGATCCCTACTTCTGGACCTACACAAATTTTAGAGCCGAGCGTCTATCGGAAATGGCCTATCTACTTTCATTAAGTAGGGGTAAGGTCTGCGTCCACACTACCCTCCCCATACCCCATTTGGTGGGATTATACTGGCTCTTTTTTATTGTTGTTGTTGTAATGAGGTCTATTGGCCATCTTATACCTACATACAGCCAAATGAATTAACTTGCAGTGGTTTAGTCGACTTTTTTAAGAGTTTTTTTTTAAAAGAAGTGCATGTTGCATGCAAAAGGAAAATATGTTTAGATAGTTGTAATTTTTGAAGATTATGAGTATTAAGTGAGTAGAAGAACAACTCAAACACGTCATCAAAGAAAAACATATTTTTTTGGGATAACCTTGGTATTAAAGCCCAAATTCTTAAAATCTTTTTTATGCAAAAACTTCTTAAGAAAACATAAACAAACAAGTTTTGATTATGCACATGATCAAATACAGCAAGTACTCTATAATATTACATTTGCAGGTTTGACAGGGAAGAAGAATAAAGGCCAAGAGAGAGAGACTCACAGGTACCATAAAGATGATGCGGACAATGTATCGTTGATAAGTAGGCTCCGTGTAATTCAAAAGGTGTCTGTATATGTGCAAAAGCGCCAGTCCAATGGCACCTACGGTGCAAGGCAATGCGATGAGGATATAGTATATGGGCGCCATTTGTTCAGCAGGCTACCAAAAATCAAACATAAACACCCTTCCCTGAAACTTTAGGAGGAAAAAAAATCAGTAAAATTGAGACAATTTATGAAATAAATAGATAAATAAATCCAATAAAATAGGGGAAGAAACAAATAATTCACTTACACAACTAAAGAAAGAGCTAAAAACCCCTATATCTGAGAACTTCTCTCCTTCACCAAATAGAAGAAACTGTTGCTACAATTCAAGACTTGGGCTTGTTTAAGTTTAATTGGATGTACACCGACCTCGGGACACAGGAAACCCTAATTTTCAATACAAATGTTAAGATTTAACTTATCAACAAAAGTGTAATTCGATAAAGATGTACATAATTCATTTAGTGATCAAAGAAATTAAACAAAAACATCAAACTCCAACTGGGGTTTTCCCTATATAAAAAAGAGAATTGATATGTTCGCGAAATATTTAACGAAAAACAGATATGGGTAAAGCAATACTCACCTTATCGATGCAATCGGGGTGGAAGATATTAAAGAAGTGCGCAAAACTGGGTCATTGGGGAATTGTCAAAGTGAAAGTTTAATGAAGACGATGGAACTGTATAGATCTGCGATTTAATAAATCAAAAGAAACAGAAAAGTTTGGCCAAAGCGCTGCAAGTGAATTGTGGGGGCTTGTGGGACAAAGGGGAAGCAATAATGGCGGCTTCACGGAGAGACGTATTTTATTTCCTGGAATTGGAAAACAGATATCGCTCCAACAAAACTTGCCAGCAAAGGATAAAATCTTTTTCCTAACTGTAATTCTTGTTTCGTTGAAAGAAAAAAAAGACAGGTGGCATTCAATTTGTATTTAAGAGATATTCGTTGAGTTGTCTCTGACTCCGCTATTCAAATAATTAAATCAATTATTAACAATAACTAATCATTTGTAACATTTTTTTTAAATAAATTTTGATTCCCCGTTGTTTCGAAATTCAACCCTTGCTTTTTACTTTATTAAAATTGCAAGTATAAGTATAGAATTTGGGGAAAAACATTTACTGTATACTTTCTTAAATAAAAGGTGATAAAACGGTAAGTATAAACTGGACTTGACTTTTTTCCTCGATAAATTTGCAATATGCATCATTATTATTGTAAACTACGAGGATTATGTTTCCTTCTTAAACCAAAGAAAAAGTATTATCTGTGAAACCATTAGAACTGCGTACTATAATTGTTTAGCAATTTTAAGAGCAGACTATTTGTATAGAAACAAGATATGGAAGATTGTAATTTTTCATACACGTTATTTCAGGGATTACAATCACAACGATGTGCGTAGGAAATGAAGAATGAGCATTCATACGTCAGAAAGATTGATTACTAGTCACGGTTACTAAAAATAGTTGTCTCAAATTATTTGTCATTTCAAAAGTTCTAAGACAAAATTAATTGTTTTTTCTTTTTTACCCTTAGTAATAATTGTTCGTAAAGATAAAGATAACACATAAATAGAATAAATATAAAATAAAGTGAGATTATATCATAAGACATAAATAAGGATAGAATTGACCAATCCCTTTCCTCGTTATTATTTCTTAACGGACGTGTAAGAGACAAACATTACCCATAATATGAGACGGAGGGAGTACATGATAAGCTTTTAGGGAAGTGGTACTTGCATTTTATCTTATCAAAGAAAGCACTGTCTGAAAATCCCATCTGTGACTTATTTTTAAAATTTATCCTTATAGTCCGTTTGGCCAAGCTTCTAAAATCAGCTTTTCTCAAAAGTACTTTTTTAAAAAGTGTTTTTGGTGAGAATAGTTTGTGTTTGGCTAATTAATTTGAAAAACACTTTTAAGCAGTAATTAGTGTTTGACCAAGCTTTTGAAAACTGCTTCTAAGTGTATTTTTTTAAAAAGTACTTCTCAGAAAAATGCTTTTGGAGAGAAGCTATTTTTTTCTGCTTCTTCAAAACTGTTTCTGCTTCTCCTCAAAAACACTTTTTTTTCCTTCCAAAAACTTGGCCAAACAAGCTAATAGTATCAGTATAAAATTAACAGTAAAATGGCTGTTAAGACTAGTACTGTATTCAACGAGGAAGAGAAGCTAAAAGGTCAAAGACGAGTTGAGTTGAGCTAATCAATTGGACATTCTCAAATACTTCTCTAAAATTCTAGATTTTGTCGCTGGATAACAATCACAATCCTGTTTGATTCTGGCACTATTTCTTTATTTATCTTTTTTCAAAGCGCATTTTTCCTGTATCTATATACAAAAATACATACGACACTAAAATTTATAGACCATCTTATTTGGTAAAGGTCGAAAATGTATCTTTAGAGAACACGATAGGACACAAAGACAGAACATGCTAGGCGAGTATCAATTGTACACTGCTGCTTCTTTTCTTCTTTTCTTTTCCTTTTGGTGGTAAATTTCTGATAGAAGAGCAAAGACCCTCGTGCTTAGTGATCTACTACAGCTGTATGTTTAGAATGTGAGAAACCAAAGGTTTTCTCATTAGAAAAATTCTGTAGGCTTTGTAAGGAAAAAGGGTAGCAGAAGCACCAAAGACTAAAAGAGGGCCACTTTATAGGATTATGATCCAGAGACTTTATTTGTTCATCGCTATGGTTGAACGGGACTTGCAGAAAAGGAAGGCAGTGCTATTAGCCAGAGGTTAACTATCACGTGATTTGGGTTGCAAATTTGAATTTGTTATAGCGAAATCAGCTTATTTTGAGAAGTAATTAATGTTTGGCCAAATTTTTCAGAAAGTGTTTTTAAGTATCAAATTACGAATAAGGACATGAATAAATTTACTTAATAGTTAATATTATAAGTAAATAAATAATTCCAAAAATTTGTTATTACATGCAATAATTAAATCATTTCATATTATTTAAGTAAAATATGAAAATAAAATTTAAAAGTACTTAATTCTTTTAATATAAGTTAAATATATTAAAAATCATTGAACAAATATAAAAGCATTCACCCCTAAAGTCACTATATGTTAGAAAGTTATTCTAAAAATAATAAGATATATTTATACATTAATTTTCCAAGTATTAGGTTTAAAGGTTATTTTGGTATATACTATATTTTGTTAATGGTATTCTAGGTAAGAAGAAAAGACAAAACTGCTGGAAAAAAAAATGCTTTTGAGAAAAAAAGCAATTTTGGCCTCTTGAGAACTTGGCCAAAAGCTATTAGTCCTACGTGTGTTAAGGAGTTTTGGAGTCACCAGCCGAGCAAGTGGTCGCCATGCTTGGTGGAATTCGTCAAAACTATAGAAAATAGCTTCATAGAGAAGTACCATAATTTTTGGTCAATAACAGGTAAACGCAAGATCAATGTGAACTTTGGGAACTAGGATGAAGCATTCATGAGTCTTTCTGGTAGAAGATTTTGTTGATTCCAGATATTATATGTAGTTCATCCGAAATAGTTCATCCCAAAGAGGTAATTGCCAAAAACTTGAAAATCAAATTTCCCCAAGCACAAAGTTCTCTTCAACTCTTGAAGTTATTTGTTTCCATATGACAAATACCAAGAAACTTTTTACTACAACAATTTACACAGCAAAGAGCTATTAACTAAAAAAAACATCTTTTACTTGCCATAGAAAACCTGCATTATGGTCCTATGAAGTGGTCCTCTTTTATTCTTCAACACCTCCCTCATCTTACTCTCTTCAGGCACAGCTCCTTTGCTCTTCACCATCTCCAATACCTCTTTCCCTTCTTCCTCCATCCCTGCCTTCACCAACCCTTCATAACTACCCAAACAAGTAGCTGCATTGGGCTTCATCCCCCTTTTCTCCACCATCTCCAACACATACTTCTTCGCCTCTTTCACCAACTTCCCTTCTCCACTCTCCGCCAACGACTTGATCAAAACGCTATACGTATACGCATTCGGAAGCACCCCGTTTGCCAGCATCCGCAGGTAGACCTTGTGAGCCTCCTTGGGCTGTCCCGCATTGGCATATGCCTCGATCACCGCTGTATGAGCCACAACATCTGGCATTTGATTCTTGTCCTTGATCTGAGAGAATAGTTCCAATGCCTCGTGAGTCAACCCGTCCTTTGACAATCCGTCGAACATCTTCACTGCATTGTTGATCAGCCCATCTGAGCTTATTTTTTGAAACACTTCTTGCAAGTTCGTCGGGTCTTCAGGTTCCTCGATTACAGGTTTCTTATTAAATGGGTCGTATGGTGGTGGTAATTTGGATTTGTCTATCTGTTTAGTCGACGATATTGTCACCTCGTCAGAATCGGAGTCCTCCGAATCAGATAATGAGAAATTGACTAATGTGTTTCGTTTCGGTGGAGCTGCAGTTGAGGTATTCGAAATGGGTGTTTCTGGGGTGGTAGTAGTGGTGGAAAATGGTGTGCTTCTGAATGAGCTAATTGTGGAAACTGAAAAGGAGGACACTGTTTTGGGGATTTGGGTTGGGAAAGAGGAGTAGTGGTAACGAAGGGAATAAGAGGAAAGCAGACGGCGAAGTATTGAGGTGGAAGACGCTGGGGAGACGGTGAGCCACCGGATAATGGTTATTCTGGCCATCGGCGATACGACGGAGTACAACGTTAACTGTGATAATAGCAGCTCCGTTTTGATTTGAGCAGCGAAGAGTCTAGAAGCTGGAAAAGGGTTAACACCTTAAGACATGAGATTAGGCTGTTTTGGCCCAGATATAGTACGACTCTCCGAAGCCCAATTCAGGTGAATTACCTACAATTATTGTAAAAATGGCATGGGGTAGCCACTATTTAAGGTGGTATTTAATTTTTTATCCAGCAATTCTAATACTGAGCAAAAATAGCCACTACTCTATTAAAATTAATATAAAAAGATATTTTTACCCTTTCTTCCATTGCTTTTCTTCTCAAACCCTCGCTTCTCACTCTGCATCGAATACACTGGCTCTGGTTTCTTGATTAAGAACTAAACAAGCTGGGTGTGGCTCTTACAGAGCAAGTTAGTTAATTTAATCTATAATTTTTAGCTGAAAAATATAAGAAAAGGAAAAGGAAAACACAAACAAGTGTTTCACTTTTCTCTGTTTGAGATATTCACAAACAAAAATTAATACAAATGGAGTATTTGTTGAAAGAGGTTTTGAAGACACTTTGTGGAGTGAATTAATGGTCTTAGCTGTTTGTTGGAAGTGTAAGATCAATTGCCAGAATACCAATTGGGTTTTTTTATTTCAATGAATCAAATTATCTCTTCTTTTTTTTATGTGGGTCCTGAACTTAGAGATGAAAGTTCTAAAATTAAGGACATTTGGTCCTTAACTTAGAGTTACAAGCATAGAAATTAAGGACAGACAATCCTTAACTTAAAGTTACAACTTCAAAAGTTAAGGACATTTGGTCCTCAACTTAGACTAACAAGCTCAAAAGTTAAGGACTATAGGTCCTGAACTTACAGTTACAAGTTCAAAAGTTAAGGGCAATAGGTCCTGAAGTTTGAGTTCCAAGTTCAAAAGTTAAGGATAATAAGTCCTTAACTTTGAAATCCAAGTTCAAAATTTAAGGACACTTGGTCCTGAATTTCAAGTTTCAAGTTCAAAAGTTAAGGACACTTGGTCCTAACTTTGAGTTCCAAGTTCAAAAGTTAAGGACACTTGGTCCTGAACTTTGACTTACAAGTTCAAAAGTTAAGGCACTTGGTCCTTAACTTTGAATTTCAAGTTCAAAAGTTAAGGACACTTGGTCCTAACTTTGAGTTCCAAGTTCAAAAGTTAAGGACACTTGGTCCTGAACTTTGACTTACAAGTTCAAAAGTTAAGGCACTTGGTCCTTAACTTTGAATTTCAAGTTCAAAAGTTAAGGACACTTGGTCCTAAACTTAGACTTACAAGTTCAAAAGTTAAAGACTTGCAGTCCTTAACTTACAGTTACAAGATCAAAAGTTGAGGACAATAGGTCCTTAACTTTGACTTACAAGTTCAAAAGTTAATGACGCTTGGTACTGAAGTTTGTGTTTCAAGTTCAAAAGTTAAGGACATATAGTCCTGAAGTCCTGAACTTAGAGTTACAAATTCAAAAGTTAAGGACACGTAGTCCTGAAGTCCTGAAGTTAAGTTCAAAATTTAAGGACATGTAGTTCTGAAGTCCTGAAGTTAAGTTCAAAAGTTAAGGACATGTAGTCCTGAAGTCCTGAACTTAGAGTTCCAAGTTCAAGAGTTAAGGACATGTAATCCTGAAGTCCTGAACTTAGAGTTACAAGTTCAAAAGTTAAGGACATGAGCAGAGGGGTATTTTCGTCCGGGCAGTTAAAGTTTATTAAAGCAGTGGCTAAAGACTAAAGACATTTTAAACAGTGGCTTAAAAGTAAATACATGTGCTATTAGTGGTTAACCGTGCACT
>ML293485.1:0-27064 GCA_005239495.1 Nicotiana undulata | reverse complement strand
TTTGATGCAGTATGTCGGTAAACTACACCCCCCCCCCCCCCCCCCCCCCAATTATTTAGGGGATCTTTTGCAAATACCCACTCATAGCAAATTATTTACCCGCCTATACCTATAAAGTTTTTTTCCTATCCATTATTTTAATGTCCAGCCCTTCTGATCAAACCAAATCAAGTCAAGCAGACTTTGTGGCTGATTTTATGCCTGCCCTCGTGTCTGAATTAGAAAAGGAACTCTTGCTAAAAACGGGCACATCATCGGGGGTGTGGACCCTCTTCACAGACGGTGCCTCGAATGTGAAAGGTTCCAGGCTCGGTATAGTTCTAAAACCGCCTACGGGCAGCAACATTATACAATCTATAAAAACTTCAAAATTGACTAACAATGAGGCCGAGTATGAGGCCATGATTGCAGGTCTCGAACTAGCCAAAGGCCTGGGTGAGAGGTCATCGAGGCAAAGTGCGACTCTCTTTTGGTAGTAAACCAAGTAAACGGGAGCTTCGAGGTTGGAGAAGATAGAATGCAAAGGTACTTAGACAAACTTCAAGTGACGTTGCATCGCTTCAAAGAGTGGATGCTGGTCCACGTACCTCGAGAACAGAATAGCGAGGACGATGCTCTTGCAAATCTGGGGTCATCGATCGAGGAAGATGATATTGTCCCGGGGACTATCGTCCAATTATTGAGGTCAGTGGTTGAAGAAGGCCATGCGGAAATCAATTCAACAAGTTTGACATGGGATTGGAGGAATAAGTACGTCGAATACTTGAAGCATGGGAAGCTCCCCTCAGACCCAAAAGAATTTAGGGCCCTCCGAGCCAAAGCAACTCGATTCTCACTCGATGAAAATGGAACATTATATAGAAGAACCTTTGACGGACCCTTGGCAGTATGCTTAGGACCGGGGGGCACCGATTATGTACTACGAGAAATCTACGAAGGCACTTGTGGGAACCATTCCGGTGCCGATTCTTTGGTTCGCAAGGTGATCAGAGCGAGATATTACTGGGATAGCATGGAAAAAGATACTAAGGAGTTCGTTCGAAGGTGTGATAAATGTCAAAGGTTCGTAGCAATGATCAATCATCCCGGTGAACAACTCCATTCGGTCTTATCCCCGTGGCCATTCATGAAATGGGGGATGGACATCGTCGTCCCCTTACCAATGGCGCCAGGTAAAGCTAAATTTATTTTGTTTATGAACGACTACTTCTCAAATGGGTAGAAGCACATGCCTTCGAGAAAAAAAGAGAAAAATAGGTCATCGATTTCATATGGGACCACATTATATGCCGGTTCGGGATACCCGCCGAGATAGCATGCGGCAATGAGAAGCAGTTCATCGGCAACAAAGTAACAAAATTCCTCGAGGACCATAAAATCAAAAGGATTCTATCAGCACCTTATCACCCAAATGCAAATGGTCAGGCCGATTCCACAAACAAAACCATCATCCAAAACTTAAAAAAGAGGTTAGATGATGAGAAGGGGAAATGGAGAGAAGTATTGCCCGAGGTGCTATGTACTTATCGAACGACGTCGAAGTCGAGCACGGGGGAGACCCCATTTTCTTTGGTGTACGAGTCCGAAGCACTGATCCCAGTCGAGGTCGGGGAATCGAGCGTCATAATTTAGCATACCACCGAGGACTTGAATAACGAGGCTATGAACACTTACCTCGAGCTACTAGATGAAAAATATGAAGCCGCATTAGTTCGAATGGCCACTCAAAAACAAAGGATCGAGAGGTACTACAACAGAAGAACGAACGTTCGTCACTTCGGAGTCGGGGACTTAGTTCTGAGGAAAGTCACCCTCAATACTCGAGACCCAAATGAAGAGAAGCTAGGCCCTAATTGGGAAGGACCGTACCGTGTCCTCGGAGTCGTAGGCAAAGGATCCTACAAACTTAGCGCAGTGGAAGGCGAGCAACTACCAAACAATTGGACTATATCACTACTCAAATGCTATTATTGCTGAGGTATGACCTTCTCCCCTTTTCATTTATGTTTTATACTAACTCCTTACAAGTGTTCAATTGGAGACATCAAAGCATCCTCTAGCTCGAAGAACTTGGGTTTTAAAGCATGTGTAGCACTCTTTTTTCCTTAAATCGGATTTTATCCCAAATGGGTTTTACCGACAAGGTTTAACGAGACAACACTTGTATGATACCTAAGGAAAACTCAATAAGTATTCAAGGCTTCTTTTCACTCAACCTCGAATACTGGGGGGAATCACCCTCGGAGGTTACATTTTCGAAGAAAATAATTCATGTCAAGAGGGCCTCGATAGGAAAACGATGTAATGGGCCAAATGGTCAAATGAACTGTGTCCATGTAGAGTAGTCGAGCCTTCAACGACAAAACATGTACGCATGTACCAATCATTCAAAGAAGAACTATCATTATATAAAAACACTTTGTGCCCCCAAAGAAGTCCATCATTTTTGCATTTATATTTCTACACGAAACGACTCAAGGGCCAAACCTCAAATGCATCTGAATGCTCGAGGATTGTCATCGACGGTCAACATATCGAGTCATAGAAAACTCGAACCTATAAGACCTCGAAGAGGCACACTCAGACCTATAAGACCTCAATGAGGCATGCTCGAACTCATAAGACCTCAATGAGGCATACTCGAGCTCATAAGGCCTAAATGAGGCATCCCCTCGATATTAAGGCTAAGGCCATCACACTCGGGGACTAAATGTTATGGCCATATAAAAGACTACGGTCATATGAAAAGGCTACGGCAGAAAATATGCGGCTCGGAGACGTCTGACTTCCGCCATAAACTAAAGGCCTTCAAATACTTCGAAAACCGGTTAAATTAAGCTACCCTCGGCAAAAGCAAATTATAAAGGGCTTCGATAAAATCAGCCCTCGAATAATGTGGAGGCGATAATACCAGCCTTCGAAAAAACCTCAAGAGGTATTTGATTATCATTGCATATCGACCTACAAACGATGTTCCAATCAATCTAACCTTCAAAAAATCAAACATGAATACAAAATATACACGCTAAGGCATACCAAAAATTTCACTAAGTCTTTAGCCAGAAAGAGGGGAAAATTATAGCCATTTTAGAGGCCTAATTATCCCTACCTAAAGAGCCTAAGGGCCAATCTAAAGAGCCTAAGGGCTGATATTTTAGAGCCTAATGGCCAACCTAAAAGAGCCTAAGGGCCAACCTGAAGAGCCTAAGGGTGGATATTTTAAAGCCTGAGGGCCAATACTTAAAGAGCTTAAAGGTCGAAGCATGCCGCGCTCGAGACCTTACTTAGCTCAGACTCAAAAAGTCCTTCACCCCGAGCTAACGTCGAACCAACTTAAAACTCGGCTAACCTATTATCGATCATCGATCAAATGTAAAACCTAAGGGTATTATATTCTAAGTCCAATAATTGGGCTGATCGTCAACAAGTTTCATTTCTCAAGTGAAGACAAAACAAAAATTAGCACAAAACGAAGATGAAGCAAATTGTCCTTTATATTCAAAAGTCGGTCCAAAAGTACATTTGAAAAACTCCCACTTGGAGCCCTTACACAAAAGAAATAAAATAAAAAGGATCTAATCTACTGCAGGGGTCACTTGTTCGGAGGCAGCATCCACATGAGCCACATCTCCGGGAGTTTGTTCTTCGGTAGCCTGGTCTTCGGGGACTTTTTCCTCCTCGGGGACTTCAGCCTCATCTCCCCCACTCTTGGAGCCACTGGCTGAATCCTTATCGGTGGAAAGCAATGCAACTGTCTCTTCTTCCAAAGCTTTTACCTTCTCGATTTTGGCAGAAAGGTCAAAGCCTTTAGCATGCACCTCCTTGAGAGTTTGTCTTCGAGCCTCCAACCGAACATGATTGGAAACACATGTTAGCTTAAGCTCGACTGCAACATATACCTTTTTATCCCGAGCATTAGTAGCAGCTGCATCGGTTCGGTACGAGGACACAAACGCATCAGCTTCGGACATGACCTTAGATAATTTGGTTGCCATCTTAGTGTAAAGCTCCTTATATTTACGGATTTCCTCTTTCGCGCTCTAAAGCTAGTGCTCGGCCGAAGTCAACTTTTCCCAACGAGTTTCCTTCTCGGAGGCCAGACAATCCATACGTAGCTTTAGCCTGAGAGTTTCGGCCTCTTTGGTCTTAAGCTCCTCCCGAAGTTGTTCCACCAGACCGGCCTTCTGCTTAAGATGCAAAAACCATGTTGAAGTATTAAACACCAAAACAAGTAAGCATAAAATAATCCCACAAAGGCTATAATACCTATTCGAAAAACTCAGCCCACTCTTGGGAAGCCTTCACCGAACGTGCTCGAAGATTGTTGAAACCCCCCTCTCTTTTGGCATAAAGAGCATTGAGTTAATCCAACTCTGACATGAGCTTCCTGAGCTCGTCTTCACATCGAGCAAGCTCATATCGAGACTTGGAAAAAGCTTGGTAATGAATAATCACAACCTTGTCACAAATAAAGGGAGTCAGAGAGACTAAAAATCAAACTCTAAATACAGTTGCGAAGTCAAAAGTTTACCTGCTTTCGAAGCTTCTCGGCCTCTTCAAAGATGAACGAGGCATCAAGGTCGGGGCCCTCCTAGATCCCGGCAAGGCATTTGCCAAAGATTTCATTCTCCCCGTGGGATGTTCCCACATCAGGAGTCTTCATATCTTGGGTATCTCGTATTTACCCCTCATAAGAGGTCGTGCCTGGTGGAGGAAAGTCATCCACATCAATTACCCCGAGTGGCTCAATCGGGGACTTCTCCCGCCTCTGAGGAACGTCAGGGTTGGGCCCCCCAAGCTCATCGACCAAGTGCCCTTCAGGATAAGGCGTGTCCTTATCACTGGTCAGCTCGGGGACTTTGCTCGAGCTCCCCTCGGAAACATCCTCAGCCCGAGATTGAACCACATCGGCAACCTTCGGTTCAGCATCCTTTGAAGCATCGGTGCTTCCACTTACCCTGATCACTAACAGACAGTCATCGTCCTCTTCGTCCTCAACGCGAAGACGTTCGAACACTTCCGGAGTTAAGGCCACCGTATCGGCCTTAGGATTTCGAACTTTGGTTTTCTTTGGCTTAAGTAAGTTCACTGATGACCCCTTCTTCCTTTTATTGTCTTTGGCGGGCTTCGGGGTTTCTGCCTCACCGAGTAGGGGCAGACTCATTGAAACAACATCTCCAAGGACTGCACAAACACGAATTTAAGTATTTGCTAAGGAGTACTTCACTAAGGGATTGAAATATGCAAATAACAATAATTCACCGTGGTTTTTTCCTCTCATCGGACCCTAACCAAATCGCGCCAGACGCGCTCGACATATGTGGAAGTGGAAGCCAGTTGCGAAACCTAGCCCGGGAGGTCCGCAATCGCACCTGGATACCAATCGACGGATGCATCATTAAAAGGGAGTTAGTTCAAAGAAAAGGGAAAACATTTAAGTAATGAAACACGTTCGATAAATTAGTACTTACGCTGCATATTCCATTCCTCGGGGTACGACATCTTTTCAGCAGGAATCATGTCGGAGGTCCTGACTCAGACAAAGTGGCTCATCCACCCTTTATATTTATATTCATCGATGCTAGCGAAGAAAGATTTCGAAGATCAACGTTGCAATTTTATCAGGCCATCTCGATAGAGACGAGGACTGTATAATATGATCAGATGGTCGAGGGTAAAATGCATCCCCTCGACCTTGCTCGAAAAATACCTAATTAGGTGAACAATTCGCCAGAAGGAAGGGTAAATTTGGCCGAGCATCACCAGATATTGTCAACAAAAGTCGAGAATCACTGGATCTAGAAGGGTCAAAGAAGGTTCTACGGGACCTAAGGTGAACGGGTATGTGTATACGCTTAGATAACCTGCTTTGTAAGTGGTAATATCCTCCTCAAACGAAGGGATCTCCACATGTACCTCATCTCCCCAACGGCAGTCCGCCTTCACTTGTTCGAGTCCGGTTATTAAGCTAATATATCGAGACATAGGTTCACATCGTCCCGGAACGGAGGCAGATTTGTCGATCTTGAAATCAGAAGATGTATCACAAGGACCGGGGGTACACTCCTCAATGCGAGGAGGTACTACTGTTTTGTTCTTAGACGGGCGTGAAGACGAATGGGATTTCTCTTTTTGTGGAACTGTCTTAGAAGTTTTTGCCATTTTTGTTGTGAAAATTCAGAATGAGAAGAAGAAGCTGGTTATGAAATGAGCACAAGAAAGGGGTAAGTGCAGAGAGGAGTTGATGAAGACTTGAAGATGTTGTAGAAAGTAAAAGTTTGAAGAGTGAAGTATTGAAGTATTTATAGAGGCTGTTTAAGTGTGTTGGAGAAGCTAAACGGACAACCAATAGTCGTTATCAATTAATGGTTACTCGAAAGCTGTGCAGACCTGACCTCTGCACGACCTTTAAGTCACGCCAACCGTTGACCTCACGCGACTGACATCATGATTAGGGTACTGAAGGGTTGAGAATCAAAACGCTTCTTATTTTTCATTCTAAGAAATGCGGGGACTATGTCAAAATCAGGAAGCCCGATTTTGAAGTACCTTGTTGCCTCAAGCTCGAGTTCGGCCAACTCGAATGGAGGGTCGAACCTGATTCGAAGATGCACACCTCGAAGGAGAAAAATAGAAGGCCTGACACGACCCGCCTCGAGACTGAACAATCTCGATGACACTCAAGAAAAAGCGGGAATCTCTCAAGGACATGTGGATCATGGCGTAAATTGTGGGATAAGATTTGTATGAGCTAGTACAAGTCCGTACTAGGTTGTTATACAGTTGTACCAATGGAATTCTTTGTCATAATTAGAAATGTACCATATTAGGGTTTTCCCCTCCTATATAAAGGGGACCCCAATAATTTGTCAGATATATCATTCACTGCAATAAAATATTATACTCTGCTTTTCTCATTTTACAGTGCTTTACAATTGCTCTTCAACTTTATTGTTCTTACTTTATTGTTCTTAACCCACCTCGAGACCCCCGAGGTTATCGAGCTCGAGATCCCTATTACTTTGACAACACTAGTTTGGTTCATCATTTCTTCTCACTTACATTTAATATTGTCTATTTATTTACTAGTATTGGAATAAATCACACATCTTTAAAACCACAAATCAAATCTAACTATTATTACTATTTTCGAGGTAAACAACAATCAAAACCAATCCAAGCGAAGCAACGCCAAAAATATATTTTTGTTGATTGAAATTCTTAATATTAGTTTGTTCCAAGTTTTAAATATTTAATTATAATTTAAATTTTATTCAATAAGAATAATTATTTTAAAAGATAAAAAATAATATATTTTTGTATTTACGTCCGCAGAATCATTATGTTTTTGAATCTTATCAATAGTTTTTTTTTCCTCTTATATTTTTAAATATTTTCTTATTTAATTATTCTAGTTATTGAGTGTAATTTTTAAATATTATACCAAAAGGTCGACAAGAAAAATATTGTTTTAGTAGAAAAGTAGTTTAAATATAACATGTAAATGTATTACAATTGAAAGTATTCTTCCAAAGATCAACATATATTTATAAGTGTTTTAAATTAAGATTATTTGATCATTTATTTGTGAAACGGATTGCATGTATTTATAGTATTGTTACATATTCCAAAAGGAAATAATTATATAATGTAAATATTAATTGTTTGTAACATCCTAAATATTCTTATACAATTCAAATAAATAAGTCATTTATATTAGGATAATAACTAACATGACTATTATGTTCAATGTGAACTTTATTTTTAAAGGGTAAAAAAGGTGAGGCGACATTTTTGTATGGGTCAAAATCCGGCTAAGAAAATTCGACATGAGGAGGTTATCAAGTGTGAGAACTACGGCTCATCATGGGCGATTAGGCTGATGTCGACCAGGGCTCGACAATATGGAGTCGCCGAGCAAGCCATTAGGTCGATATCGAGCAGCAGGAAAAGAAATAACGGCTAATATAGCTTTGGAACTTTCCAAGAGAATATTCTATTGAATATTCCCTCTGTTGTACTTTTTAGATTTTTTAGGTATATCTCATATAAATAGTAGAAGAAAGAGGGAAAAAGGCATGTAACATTACTCTGATAAGAACTCTTATGAAAAGTTGACTCTCGAGAATAATACAAAATATTACTTTTCCACGGTGATTCAATTTTTTGTTTGTTCTACTTTTTCACGCATCAGATCCGAAAAGACCTCGTATACTCCCATATTCATTTATCTTACATTGTCGTGATAGGGAAGAATCATCCATCTCGTTTAATATTTGGGTGAATCATTCTCTCTATTTACATTTACTACCATTTTATATATTTATTGCTCATCATTGTCTCGCCTTTCATTCTTGATAACGTAATTTAATATCGTCTATATTAAGTTGGTTTTAGCATTATTCGGTGTTATTCTACAAGCACATGTTAGATCTAAAACTTATTATATTTAACAAGAATTTACCCTTCACCTTTTTTTGTTTCAATTACTTTAGAAAAAGGTTTCATACTTTTTGGTCAAACAATTTGGTGCCGTTTGTGGGAAATTTTCTAGTCAAAGTCATAGTTTTTCTAGATCTAAAAAAACCACCAACAGAAGACGTAGAAATTTCTTTTTCCTACTTGCACAGTCTAACATGGCAGGGAATAGAGAGGAAAGATTGAAGGCAGTGGCATGCCTTACTACTAATCTCCTGAACACCATCAATAAGGTTAATGGAGAAGACGAGAAGAACGTAACTCCAAGCGCTTCCCCTAGGCGAAGTGGTTCACCTCTTCCTCATGGCAGCGTTACCGCCTCCCATGGAAGGAGCCTTTACTTCCACAACGGAAGAAGCACCACCAACAGTGAAAAATCTACTAGAACCATGGCTAACGAGTACGCTGACCAGTATACTCGACAAAACTACCCAAAGGGTGAGCATGGTGGATGCACGGGTCGACATCATAGCAACAACCAATGAGCAGCACGTCCCTCCTCCCTCAACAGGTATCACTCACACCGTTAATGATGCAGGTAAATACACCTTTACAGCAATCCTAAGAAAAATGGAGAAATGGAGAAAGAGAACAAAGCACTCTGCGACCAAATGAGGGAGCACCAAGAAAGGGTAGACAAGATGCCAGGCGCCCCAAAGCTCTTACCAAAATGGGATGTCGGCCGATTCGTGGAACAACCTTACATCGACGAGGCCGCACCACATGCTATACCTAGAGCATTCAAGATGCCGCCATACTTGAAAATATATGACGGAACAACGAACATTGAGGATCATGTCACCCACTATGTCACTGCAGTAAAGGGAAACGACCTCGCCAAGGAACAAGTATCATCCATACTGCTGATTTTTTTTGGTGAAACCCTAACCGGGGGAGCGCTGACGTGGTACTCACAATTGTCAGTGTTATAGAAACATTTGAGGAAATGGTCGACAAGTTCTTCACCGCACATGTCGGGGCCAAGAAAGAAGAGGAGAGGGTGAACGATATATTCACCATCAAACAATCACCTGGCGAAAGACTAAGGGACTTCCTCGCCCGATTCAACCGAGTTAGAAAGACTCTCCCAAATGTATCAGAACGGATGGCGGTGGCAGCGTTCAAAAATTGGCTGAACATGAGCGGTTCGAGGGCTACCAAAAATTATTGAGATGGCTCATGAAATACCCCCACCACTTAGGACGAGATACACAATGCCTATTGTGTCGAGGTGAGAGCTGACGAGGACGACCTCAACGGGCCAACCCAATGGTTAACATCGGTCCATATGGAATCAAGAAAAGATCGTAGAAACGATAACAGAAGGGATCACGCAGGTCCGCGTCTCAACCTTGAACGACACCCGCCATATGTCAGAACTGCCTCCATACCACCCCCTCGCCATGGAGACGATCCATTCAGGCCCCAGACAGGGACTCACCGAAATGAAAGAGGTATGCCTCCACTATTATCTGCTCACAATTTTTGTGTTTCTCCTTCAGATATAGTCTACGCCTCAGAGAAACTCGGCCCAAAGGTGAAATGGTCACAAAAGATGAAATCCTACCCTAACACCAGAAAGTCGAATGCCCTCTATGAATTCCACTAGGAACGAGGTCACAAGACCGAGGATTGCATCGCCCTGAGGCAAGAGGTAGTGAACATGCTCCACCAAGGGCATTTGAGAGAATTAATGAGCGACCAAGGAAGGGCGAACTGCGCTCGAGGACGAGAATAGCATCAAGGACCACCAAAGCCACCCTCTCCGACCCGCACCATCCAAATGATTATTAGTGGAGGCGACGAGGCGTCAATTAACAATGTAAAGTTCACGACCACCCATAAGCTGAAGCGAACAATCACCCATGAACGGTATGACGACCTCGAAGAATGTATCATCTTCGACGAGTCGGATACCCACAGTTTGACCTTTCCTCACTATGATGTCCTTGTTATTACTTTGCGAATTTCAGATACTGACATAAAATGGATTATGGTAGATGACGTAAGCGGCGTGTGAATTATACCCCCTCGAGTTCTCACACAAATGAGGCTCGAAGACAGGATAGTGTCATGCTGCATCACACTAACAAGTTTTAACAATGTAGTTGAGCAGGCTTCCGGAGAAATCACACTACCCGTTCTGTCTCGTGGTGTCACCCTTGAGAATACGTTCCACATCATGGATCAAGACACAACGTATAATGACACCATATGACGTCCTTGGATACACGCTCTGAGGGTCGTCCCATCCAGCTTATATCAGGTCATCAAGTTTCCCACCCCGAGGGGAACATTCAGCATCCGCGGTGAGCAGCGTACCGAGACTACACGTACACCCAACAATTGAAAGGCAAAGGAGCAACAACATAGCAATTAACGAAGTCGAGGTCGGATGATGACGAAGGGAAAGATGTCATCAAGGATCCCAAAGTCAGGGAGGCTACGGGTTCGACTATGGAAGACCTTGACCACGTTCAACTCGATAAGCGCGACCACAACAAAAAGGCTCCACAAACTCCAAGAACCAGGTAAATTCCACCAATTTTTAACTAACAATGCGGACTTGTTTGCTTTCTCTCATGCAGATATTTCGGGCATCCCAAAGGAAATAGCAACACACAAATTGAATGTCGACCCACTTTACCCTCCGGTACGGCATGTTAGAAGAAAATTCAACGCCGCAATAAACGATGCCATCCACGAAGAGGTGAAAACATTACTTGAAAACGGCTCTATCAAGGAGTCAAAATACCCCCAATGGGTCGCCAACGTGGTCATGATAAAAAAGAAAAAAGGGAAATGGCGAATGTGCGTAGACTTCACAAATCTGAACAAGGCATGCCCGAAAGACTCGTTCCCACTGCCTCACATTGATCAGCTCATCGACGCAACATCAGGGCACGAGTTGTTCAGTTTCCTGGACGTCTATTCGGGTTACAACCAAATCCTCATGGGGGAGGAAGACCAGGAAGAAACTACTTTCATCACCCACCAAGGGACGTATTGCTATAGAGTCATGTCGTTCGGATTGAAAAATGCAGGGGACACATATCAGAGGCTAGTAACCAGAATGTTCAAAGAACAACTCGGCAAAACCATGGAAGTATATATAGACGATATGTTGGTCAAGTCGAAAAGAAAGGAAGACCACATCGACCATTTGAGGGGAGCCTTCGACATACTTAGGCGGTACAACATTAAGCTGAACCCCAAAAAATGTGCCTTTGGCGTAACCTTAGGAAAGTTCCTCATCTTTTTGGTGTCGCAAAGAGGCATCGAGGTTAACCCCGACCAAATCAAGGCTATAGAAGGAATACCAGAAAACTTGACCAGCAAGAAGCAGTGTAGAAGATGACCGGCCGTATATCCGCTCTATCGAGGTTCATCTCACGATCCTCTGATAGAAGACACAAATTCTTCGGCGTACTCAAAAAGGACAACAGACTCCAATGGAATTCCGAGTGCGTCGACGCCCTGAGAGAACTAAAGGCATACTTATCTTCGCACCCGTCGCTTGCTAAGGCAGAACCCGGAGAGCGCCTCCTAATCTACCTGGTTGTGTACGACGTTGCAACAAGCACAGTCCTGGTCCGAGAAAATAAAGGTATGCAATCTTCAATCTACAACATTAGCAAGACCTTGGTCGACGCCGAAATGAGGTACCCTCACCTCGAAAAGCTAACCTTGGATTTGGTCGTAGCTTCACAAAATATTAGACCTTATTTCCAATGCCACCCCATCCCGGTGGTCACGATATTTACCCTAAGGAGTATCCTACACAAACCCGAGATGTCGGGTAGGTTGGCCAAATGGGCCATTGAAATTGAATTAAGCGAGCATGATATAACCTATCAAATGCGAACAACGATAAAATCGCAAGTACTTGCCGACTTCATCGCCAACATCAACACTAAAAGAATGCTCGAGGTCGAAAGGGAAGCCACTAGTACTTCCCCCAAGATACACGACCTATGGATTCTATACACCCATGGTGCCTCTAACGCGTCAGGATATGGACTAGGACTCGTACTCGAGGTCCCAACAGGCGAGATACTTCGCCAGTCCATACAGTGTCCCGACAAGACTAACAATGAGGTCGAGTATGAGATCGTGATTGCAAGATTAAAACTGGACCTCAAGTACGGAGCACGACGGGTAGTCCTTCGATGTGACTCACAACTCGTCGTAAATCAAGTCATAGGGACTTTCCAGATCAAGGAACAAAGGCTACAAAAATAGCAGGCTGAGATCTGCAAGTTACTGCTCGAGTTCGATGAATGCCAGCTCGACCAAATACCTCGAGCGCAGAACGTCGAGGAAGACGGCTTTGCCAAATTGGCGACAACTACTAAAAGCATAAACGGAAAAGAGAATGTGGCCACACTTCTCCACTCGACCATCGACCAAATTGAGGTACGCACTATTAACCTAACTTGGGACTGTCGCAACCGTATCATCGCCTAACTTGTAGGACGGTGTGCTCCAAAACAACAAAAAGGAAGCCAAAAAGCTTCGAATGCAAGCATCCATGTATAACATCATCAACAACGACCTATACAAAAGGATGTATGGCGGGCCTCTAGCAAAATTTTTGGGATCAAACCAGACACAGTGCATCCTAGAAGAAGTCCACGAGGGTCACTGAGGGGCTCACACCGGCAATCGAGCCATAATTAGATGTCTCATACAAGCAGGCTACTACTGGCCCCCAATGAAAAAGGAAGGAGTTGATTTTGTTAAAAGATGCGAACCATGCCAAAAGTACCCCCCCCCCATGATCCACCAAGCGGGCGAGCACCTCCACTCAGTCACGTCACCCTGGCCCTTCATCAAATGGGGAATGGATATCGCCGTATGTACGATTCGTTTTGGTTTTAATTGATTATTTTTCTAAATGGGTGGAAGCAGGTGCATTTGCCCAAATACGCGAACAAGAGGTGATCGCCTTTGTATGAAGGAACATAGTATGCCGCTTCGGCATCCCCAAAGAAATTAGTTGTTACAACGGACCCCAAATCACTAAGAGAAAGGTGGCCGAGTTCTTAGAGAAATGGAACATCAAAAGAATAATTTCCACGCCA
Organism: Nicotiana undulata; assembly: GCA_005239495.1. Classification (NCBI taxonomy): domain Eukaryota; kingdom Viridiplantae; phylum Streptophyta; class Magnoliopsida; order Solanales; family Solanaceae; genus Nicotiana; species Nicotiana undulata. Next base: position 13,502 of record ML293485.1, on the reverse strand, counting down.
TATCACCCTACTGGCAATGGACAAGCTGAATCATCCAACAAAACGATATTGAATATCATGAAAAAGAAACTCTAAAACGCCAAGGGACTGTGGCCATATATGAAGTCGGAAGTGTTGTGGGCATACCGCACCACGCCAAAGATAAGCACAGGGGAAACGACACACTCACTAGATGCAGTGATACCAGTCGAGGTCGGAGAACCAAGCCTAAGATATTCAAACGAGAGCGGGCTAAGCAACGATGAAAGCAGAAGATAAGACCTTGACGAGGCCGAAGAACGAAGATACATGGCTTACATAAGAATGGTAGCCCAAAAACAACAGGCAGAGCGGTACTACAACAAAAAAGCCAAGGTTAGACCACTCAAAGTTGGGGACTACATACTCAAGGCCAAAACACAAGCGAGCAAGGATCCACGGGAAGGCAATGGGGACCAATTGGGATGACCCGTACAAAATTACGGCGACAGTAAGCAAAGGGTCGTTTCAACTAGAAACAATGGAGGGAAAATTACTACCAAACAATTGGAACGCCGCCCACCTCAAATACTTTAACTTCTAAGGATAAGACGTTTTCCAAGTCGTACTCTTTTTCCCTCTCGAGTTTTGTCCCAATTGGGTTTTCTCGGGGAGGTTTTTAACGAGGTGACGAAGAGGGCATCTCGAAGTTAAGTACAATGTCATCGATCAACCTCTCAACTACTTCTCCAGGTCGACCAATGAAGGAACTAGATAGACTACTACTTCTCCAATGTATGTACAAAGAGAGCAAAAACATGTAAAATTCTCCAATGAATGTATAAACAAAGCGAAATATGCAAACATATGATGTTCACATGTCTCCACAAAATTTACACATTAAGCCAATCCAAGAAACAACATTCAACCTCGCTGGAATCAATTTTAAAGTCAACATTCGACCTTGCTTGAATCGACATACATTCGACCTCGTTCGAATCACTTAAAAGTCGACATTCGACCTTGCTCGAATTGACTTACATTCGATCTCGTTCGAATTAATTTATAAGTCGACATTCAACCTCGCTCGAATCGACCAACATTCAACCTCTCTCGAATCAATTTATAAGTCAACATTCAACCCCGCTCGAATCGACCAACATTCGACCTAGTTCGAAACAATTTTAAAGTCAACATTCGACCTTTCTCAAATAGACTTACATTCGACCTCGTTCGAATCACTTAAAAGTCGACATTCGACCTTGCTCGAAATGACTTACGTTCGACCTCGTTCGAATTAATTTACAAGTCAGCATTCGACCCCGCTCGAATCCACCAATATTCGACCTCGTTCAAATCAATTTTAAAGTCAACATTCGACCCTTCTCGAATCGACTTACATTCTACCTCGTTCAAATTAATTTATAAGTCAACATTCGACCTCGCTCAAATCGACTTACATTCGACCTCCTTCGAACCAACTTACATTCGACATCATTCGAATTGACTCATATTCGTCCCCGCTCGAATTAATTAAGACACTTGCATACAACTTGGCTCAAACTAATCAAGTAACGGTTCGACCTCGCACAAGCTCAACTTACAGTCGGCCTAAGTGAATCGCAATCAAGGCAGTCAATTGAGGAAAACATTCAAAGGAAAAGTAAGAAATTCAAGAACATAAAACAAAAGTATTATCATTCAAAAAGATATCTTACAAGGGAAAAACATGTGTCTGCAAAACAAGAAGAAAAAAAACAAAAATACAAAGCAAGTACACTACTCGGCAACATCACCCTGATGTGCCGGAGAATTTCGGCATATTTAATACCAAATTGCTTGGATTTTGGCTTGTTTTAAAAGCAATTATCTTTTATACTTATGTAATTTTTATGTTTTGCAGTGTATGAGGTTGGGGGACTCAAGAACACGTAAATGAAGTCAAAAAGCCGAAAAAGAACAAGAAAAATGTAAAATGCAGTCGCAGAAGTGAACATGTGGATCGCATATCCAACATGCGAACCGCAGAATCACCAGGGAAATCGCAAAGCTCAACAGTCTGCTTGGCCAAATTCTCGTGCAAGAATTCGGTCCATTATGCGATCGCATAATGGATCTGCGAGCCGCATAATGGACCGCAAACCTCTGGTGCCAAAAATCTGAGCTCAGGAATGCGATGCTATTGTGCGGTCGCATATCAACAATGGGAACCGCACAACATGAATGCGACGAAGCACCTGGAAACTAGGGTTTAAATCTGCGATGGCTTCGTGAAGAATGTGAACCACATTCCTGTTATGCGACAGGAATGCAGTCGCATAAGTGACCTGGAAGGGCATTTTTGTCCGTTTTGACTCCGAGTTTTAGCCCACTATAAATAGATTTATTGGGGTTTTGTGGGTCATGCTTGTCTATTTTTTAAGCTACAATACACACATTGAATATTCCTCTCTTTTGGAAGCTTTAGAAGTGAAGATTTTTGTATTTTTGTAAGCTTTATGACATTTATTACTCTCATCTTTTTGTCTTTAAGCATGAGTAGCTAGCTTTAAATACTAAGGTTGTGGACCCTAAATGGGTGTTATGATATTGGGTATTTAACATTGAATATATATATATATATATATATATATATATAAAATAGTTAGTTGATATTTATTTACTTCTCATTTTTCATTAATTTTTGGTGGTTGCAAACATTAACAAGTGCCATTAAATTCTTTCTTTGCTTGGAAAAGTGAGTTAGGATTGGTAGGAGTAAATATCAAAGACTCAAGGCTTTAAACCTCGTTTAATAGAATCGCTTAGGAATAAGTGGGTTTTATTTGGCATTAAGTGATTGCTCTTCATTGCAACTCTTTTATATTTGAAAAAATCATAAAGAGGAAATACTACCAAACTATTGGAAAATATTGGGTAGTCATTTAGAAATCATTTGCATATCTAAAGGACCTTCCATTAGAAATATATCATATTAATACCTATTAGCATTACATTTCATTGAAGGGGACACAACCTTGGTTTATTTAATCACATTAATTACAACTTTAATTAATCATACTTTACACTATTCCAATTAAATTACCATACAATCAATTCCCATATTCTTGTTACATTAACAGAATAGAAATACGATTTGAGTTAAGATTCACACTACCCAAGTAAATTTTTCACGCCTATTCCCTGTGGGATTCGACCCCAACCTTGTTGGGTTACTATATTTGATATCGATCGCTTTACACTATTTTAAGGTGTAATTTGAGCGTATCAAATTTTGGCGCCGTTGCTGGGGAATACGGTTTCTAAATTACTAGATAGTGTGTACTTTACTTTATATCTTCTTCTATTCCATCACACATTGCTCGTTTTGTTTGGTGTACTAGGTGAAAATGGCCAATGTTCATTATGATGAAGAGGAGAACCCTTTTGCCGATATCGAAGAATATATTGACGACTCCAATGCTATCCTCCCTCCGGTGGTTGGTGCCTCTACATTCAAAGTGGATCATGGATTGATTCTAATGGTAAATGCGAAAGGATTGTTCCATAACTCAAAGGATGATGATCCAACACAACACCTAAGGAACTTCTTGGGTGTATGTGCCATGCACAAACAAAACAACGTGACGTATGATGCATTGAGGTTGCGGGTATTCAAATACTCGTTGGCTGGAGAAGCGAAAAAATGGCTTCAAAACTTACCTCCTCACTCTATCACATCCTAGCCCGAGCTTGTCTGTGCCTTCTTAGCAAAATGGTTCCCTCAAAGCAAAATGTCAGAGCTCAGAGATAAAATATTTTTTTTCAAGCAACTTCCTGGGGAGCACTTACACGAGGCATGGGACCGGTTCAAGCTATACCTAGTGAGATCACCAAATCATGGGTTCCCAGACCATATTCTAATGGAGAAATTCTATATGAGTTTGGACCCACTATCCCAGTCCATTGCTAAAAATGCTGCAGATGGGTCCTTCATGGACAAATCGTTCCCTAGGATTACTCAAATTCTAGACAAGATGGCAAAGCATAATCAAGCATGGCATTCAGAAGATACTAGTGGTGGAATTTCTTATGGAATTCCCTCTCTTACTAACATGATCAAGGACAATCACGAGAGAGACCAATTGATTGCCGGTCTTGCCACTAACATAGACGTGTTGACAAAAATGTTCGCGGAGAGTCAAACAAAAAAGGTAAATGTGGTGGAAGATGTGCACCAATGGGGAGCCAAGAGTTTGAAGAAGCAAATTATATTCACAATTCTCAAGGAGGTTTCCGCCAACAAAACCAATGGAGGCCAAACCCGCAAGGGCAAGGCCAACAAAATTGGCGAAATGATCAAGGAGGCGCAAGTCAAGGAAATTGGAACAACAACAAAAATTATGCCAATCGAAGTTCCAACCCTTATGTTCCACCAAGAGGGCAATATTCCAACTCCTCACAATACAAGGAGGGGCCTTCGAATGAGTCCAAAATGGAGGGTATACTTGAGAGAATCTTGAAAAATCAAGAGCGAAGTGATGCAACGATGAAAAACATGCCCGATGTAGTGGGAACTCATATCGCCTCCATTCAAAAGCTTGAGATGCAAATGAGGGATTTGTCACGAGAACAAAATCCCAAGCTAAAAGGTACTCTTCCTAGTGACACAGTGGTCAACCCAAAAGGTGGTGCAAGTGAACCATCTTCTCATTGCATGGCCATCACAACTAGAAGCGGTAAGGTGCTCCAAGATTAAAGTGAGCAAGTGGTTGATGTAGAAAATCTCGATCAAGAAGTGGAAACACAAGTTGAGTTGCCGGGTGTTGTTGAAATTGAGAAGCCCTCTCATGAGGTAAAGATCCAAGAAGCAAAGCACGGAGAGGGTGAGGAAAAAGTGAAGGAGACCCCAAAAGCTTCCCCACCAATTCCTCGACCTACTCCTCCATTCCCTCAAAGGCTTGCACGAAGGGTGGATGATGGCAAGTTTGAAAAGTTCTATGACATCTTGAAACAATTATCGGTAAACATCCCATTCTTGGAGGCTTTCCAAGAAATGCCAGGGTTTGCCAAATATTTGAAAGATTTGATGACCAAGAAGAGAACTACAAAAAATGAAGTGGTGAACTTGACTCATCGAGTAAGTTCGATAATTGCTACAACCACCGTGGAGAAAAAGGGAGACCCGGGAGCATTCACTATCCAATGTACCATCGGGTTGAGAGACTTTGCTAGAGCACTTTGTGACAACGGGCTAGTATAAATTTTATGCCTCTTGCTATCTACAAGCAAGCGGGATTGGGGTTGCCAAGACCTACTAGCATGAGTTTGCAAATGGCCGACCGATCAATTATGAAACCCGTGGGCATTGTTGATGATGTCTTGGTAAAGGTGGGGAAGTTCCTTCTCCCGGCCGACTTTGTTATCTTGGATCTTGCGGTAGACAAGGAAATTCCTATCATTTTAGGAAGACCATTCCTTGAAACAGGAAGAGATTTAATGGACTCGGAACTACATGAAATCAAGTTCCGAGTGAAGGATGAGGAAGTCACCTTCCAAGATAGCAAAGGTTTGAAACTGCCGAGTGCTTACGAAGGAATCTCGGTCATTGATGTAGTTGATGAGGTTGAAGATGCGATTGAGATAAAGATGTAAGAAGAATGCTTCGGCAAGGCTTTGGCGGCAATCTTGGTAAAATTTGATGGTGAAGACATTGATGGGTATGTTGAAATAGTGAACGCATTGGAAGGACGTGGGTCCTATACATATGCACCAAAGAAGCTTTCTCTTGACTTAGAGAATCGAGCTACTCCTCCCGCAAAACCTTCAATAATTGAGCCACCACAACTTGAGCTCAAACCACTTCCATCACACTTAAGGTACAAATTTCTCGGCTCTAATAACACTTTACCGGTAATCGTTTCTTCTTTGTTGAATGATGTGCATGTTGATGAATTGTTGAATATCTTACGGGAGCACCGAAAAGCACTTGGGTGGACAATAGAGGACATACGAGGAATCCCCGTCGGGATATGTGAGCACAAAATTCAATTGGAAGAAGGGAGCAAGCCAAGTGTGTAACATCGAAGGAGATTAAATCCTTCAATGCAAGAAGTGGTAAAGAAAGAAATAATCAAATGGTTGGATGCCGGGGTTGTCTACCCCATTGCGGATAGTCCATGGGTGAGTCCGGTACAATGTGTACCAAATAAGGGGGCATGACGGTGATTCACAATGAAAATAATGAGCTTATCCCCACACGGACGGTCACCGGATGGAGAGTATGCATGGACTATCGGAAGCTCAACAATGCCACATGCAAGGATCATTTCCCTATGCCTTTTATTGATCAAATGCTTGATCGGCTAGCGGGAAGATCATTCTATTGCTTCCTCGATGGGTATTCCGGTTACAATCAAATCAACATAGCCTTGGAGGACCAAGAGAAGACCACATTCACTTGCCCGTATGGGACCTTTTCCTTTAGCCGGATGTCGTTTGGGTTGTGCAACGCTCCGGCTACCTTCCAACGATGCATGATGTCCATCTTCTCCGACATAGTGGAAGACTTCCTAGAGGTTTTCATGGATGACTTATCGGTGGTCGGTGACTCTTTTGAGCATTGTCTTGACAACCTTAGACAAGTGCTCAAGAGATGTGAGGAGACCAACCTCGTGCTCAATTGGGAGAAATGCCACTTCATGGTGGACTAAGGCATTGTCTTGGGGCATAAAATATCAAAACATGGCATTGAATTTGATCAGGCAAAGATTGAAATCATCTCCAAACTTCCTCCACCCACATCGGTAAAGGGTATTTGAAGCTTTCTAGGGCACGCCGGATTCTATCGGCGCTTTATCAAAGACTTCTCAAAAATTGCCAATCCTATGTGCAAGCTCCTTGAGAAAGACGCTAAGTTTATGTTTGATGACAAGTGCCTCAAAGCATTTGAGGAGCTCAAAGAGAAGCTCACCACGGATTGGTCTCTTCCATTCGAGCTTATGTGTGACGCCAGTGGTGTAGCAATTGGAGCAGTCTTGGGTCAACGGCACAACAAAGTTCTCCATCCGATTTATTATGCGAGAAAGACACTCAATGGTGCACAAATGAACTATACGGTGACGGAGCAAGAGCTTCTTGCCATTGTGTATGCTTTTGAGAAGTCCCGAGCGTATTTTTTGGGATCTAAGGTGGTGGTTTACACCGATCATGCCTCTCTTCGCTACCTCATGGCGAAGAAGGATGCCAAACCAAGACTAATCCGGTGGGTCCTCCTATTGCAAGAATTTGACTTTGAATTCAAGGACCGAAAGGGCATCGAAAACCAAGTGGCGGATCATCTCTCTAGACTTGAAGAAGACGGACGACCAAAGGATGATCTTGATATCAATGATGCCTTTCCCGATGAGCACATCTTGGCATTATCTTCTTCATCCACTCCTTGGTACGCCGACATTGCCAACTACTTGGTTAGTGACCTCATCCTGGATGATTTGGAAGCATACCAAAAGAAGAAGTTCTTGAGAGAGTGTCAGCAATATTATTGGGAGGAGCCGTTATTGTTCCATATCTGTGCGGACAACATCATCAGAAGGTGTGTTCCAGAGGAAGAGATTATGCAAATTCTGAAGGCATGCCATGACTCACCAGTTGGGGGTCATCACGGGGGTAATCGGACGGCGACAAAAGTGCTTGAATGTGGTTATTACTGGTCGTCCATCTATCATGATGCCAACCAAATGGTCAAATCTTGTGACCAATGTAATAGGCAGGTATCAATCTCCAAGAGGCATGAAATGCCTATGAACTTTGTGTTGGAGGTTGAAATATTTGATGTGTGGGGCATTAACTTTATGGGCCCCTTTGTGAGCTCTTGTGGTATGAAGTATATTCTGGTGGCTGTGGACTACGTGTCCAAATGGGTTGAAGCTATTGCCTTGACAAACAATGAGGCAAGGAGTGTGACTGTGTTCTTAAAGAAAAACATATTCACGCGGTTTGGCACTCCTAGAGCCATTCTTAGTGATGGTGGGTCTCATTTCTGCAACAAGGCTTTCACTGGGTTGTTAGAGAAATACGGTGTCAAGCATAAGGTGGCAACACCTTATCATCCCCAATCAAGTGTCCAGGTAAAAGTCTCCAACCGGGAGATCAAGAACATTCTAGCAAAGACAGTCAATGCAAACACGACCGACTGGTCAAGGAAGCTAGATGACGCATTGTGGGCGTACCGCACCGCATACAAGACTCCCATTGGTACTTCTCCCTACAGGTTAGTCTTCGGTAAGGCTTTTCATCTACCTGTGGAACTAGAGCATAAAGCCATGTGGGCTCTGAAGAAGTTGAATTTGGACTGGACTGAAGCTGCAAACCTGAGGCTAACTCAACTCAACGAAATGGAGGAATTCCGTTTCCACGCTTATGAAAGTGCAGCTGTGTATAAGTAAAGAATGAAAATTGTCCATGACAAAAAGATTTTGAAAAGGGAGTTCAAGTCCGGTGACTTGGTGTTGCTCTTCAACACAAGACTCAAATTGTTTCCGGGCAAACTCAAATCAAAATGGTCCGACCCATTCAAAGTGGTAGATGTATCCCCATTCGGCGCTGTGGAATTAGCATATGAGGATGGGCTCTGCACTTTCAAAGTAAATGGCCAATGCATCAAGCATTACTTGGGCACATATGGAGAAAGACATGTGGTAGAGCAATTGCATCTTAAAGACGGTCCATGCCTGACCGATGAGTGAATCCAAAAGTATGCCAACTTCGTCGTGCCGCGACGTTAAATCAAGCGCTTCATGGGAGGCAACCCATGTGTGGTAACACCCTTTGTAAATTTCAACTTTTCTTATTTTAGTTAATTGAGAAATTTAAAGTGTGTGTTAGAGTGCAGGTGGTTCAAAAGTTCACAAAATAGGGTAAAATTGTGAGTGAAAGGGAAGCAAAGAAAGAATTCCCAGTCTGCGACACATATGCGATCGCATTTTCGCTATGCGTACCGTATTGTGGTCGCAGACCTGGACAGTTAGTTTGGCAATCTGGACGGCTGGAATGCGGTGAGAAGGTGCACTATGCGAACCACATTTCAGTTATGCGATCGCATAGTGCGTCGCATAGTTAACCATGAATAACCCCAACAATACATCACCGCATAACGGGTATGCGGTCGCATACCAGGTTATGCGTCCACTTAACCATCGCATTGCACCCAGGTAAGTATCTTCCCTCGTCGCATATCTCATCATCAACACCAAATTCACAACACACTTTACACTTAAACAAAAAAAACAAAAATAAAACATATCAGATAAAAAAACAGAAAAAGAAAAAGAAGAAGAGAAACTGCTAGTTTGAAATCGAATGGGTTAGCAAAGACGACATCTGTGGATTCACATCTTGGTTGTTGTTTCATTTTCATTCTCTTCTGGTACGTTTACCTCTTCTCATCTCAATTCCTTGTAATTTTGTTAAATTCTTTCTTCCCCTTTCATCTTTGTGTGTGTTTCTGCTTGTAATGAGGAGGGGGGGGGGGGATTCCTAGAAAGAAAAGAATTTGTTAAGTCCGGCTTGTTAGGTCGTGATGTCAGGAACGCCATTGCTAGGGTTAAAGAAGCTATGAAAATGATGAGTTTTGCGGTCTGCATATTGATTATGCGGTCCGCATTTGTGTCGCATACCAAACCCTAGGCAACTTGAGGACGATGCCACAATGCGACAACTTTGCGGTCCGCATATTGATTATACGGTCCGCATTTGTGTCGCATACCAAACCCTAGGCAACTTGAGGACGATGCCACAATGCGGCAGCTCTACGATCGCATAGTTGATATGCGGACCGCAAAGTTGTCGCATAATTCAATAGTTGGATGCCTAACTTATCATGATGTTTGCGGCAGGTCTGCGATCGCATATCATCCTTTGCGGTTGGATTATGTGATCGCATAATGTGATGAATAATTTTTGTGTTGATACTGCGATGACTATGCGAACCGCATAATGGATATGTGATCGCATAAGTCATCGCATTGTTAAACCTTCTTAGCAGATGATCACTTTGCGACAGGTTTGCGGTCCGCATAGTGGTTATGCGATCGCATAACCTGTCGCATAGTGGATTTTCATAGTGAAATTTTCCTTTTTTTTTATATCTGCTACATCACTCACACGTCGTTTCTTTGCAGATATGCCTCGCCAAAAACATATATCTTCCTTCAATAAAAGGCCTGCCTCTAGCCGTCAAGCACCACCGGCAAAACGTTCACGAAAAGCACCGCCCCAAGCTATTGATGAAAGTCACTCCTAGTCTGATGAGGAGGAGACTTTGCCAGCTGTTAATCTACAGGCTGAGGCAAGGCGGAAGCAAGGAGATGATTTCCAGATTAGGTTCCCGCTCCCTGATTCTAGGGCTCTGTATAGAGAGGGGCTCTCAAAACGGAAAATCCTGATAGAGAAACGGTTAAGTCTAAACGGCCTTCAGGAACAATACCCTCACATTTTAGCGAACATCAAAGCTAGAAAGTGGGAGTGTTTCACTTCGCTTCCTGAGGAATTGAATGAAACAATGGTGCGGGAGTTCTATGCATCCTATGGGGCCTCTAGAACAGCTCACCACAAGCGCAACAAAATATTCTGCGAAACTGTCCTAGTTCGGGGGAAGGAGGTATATTGTGATAGGGCGGCAATTCATAATCATTATTTCTCAACCCACGTGCCCTAGTACAGCGGAGTATGAAGCCAAATTGGCCAATAGAGATGGTGAGTAAGCTTGGGTTGCATCAGTGATTGCCAAGGGTACCACAGCCTAGATTGACCCTTCACACAAAATATACAAGGAGGATCTTACACGAGAGGGTCGATTCTGGCTCAACTTTGTCACTTCTCGCTTGATCCCAACCCGGAATGAAATATACATAAGCATTGAGAAAGCTATTCTCATTGCTTGCATTATGACCGAGATCACGATCGATGTGGGTGACATCATTTCCAAAGAGATAGGGGTCTGGGCGTGGCAGAAAGCCACATCATTTCCTTTCCCATGCTTGATCACAGCCCCCTGTAAGGCTGCGAATGTTCCTACAATGCCACATTCTGACAAGATGGGAAAAGCTGAGAAGGATATCGACATCACACGCAGTAGTGATGCGGTGACAAAGGTAGCTGTTGTTCCTCTAGAGATTCAGATTCAGATTCCCACCAAGACAGACATCTCCGACTCCCAGACTTCTATTGCACCTCAGACCGCAGAGGCATCCACTGCTGCTCCACAGCCTACCCCTCAGGTCATTGCCCAGCCACGTGTTTCACTGCCAGTCCTTTCGAGACTTGGTCTCCTAGCTCAGCACACCAATGATAAGGTAGACAAGCTTCTGAAGGACCTCCCTACACTTATTAGGCAGGACCTGACCCCCATTCAGTCATCAGTGATGGCCCTACAACAGCAACATATATCTTATGCGGGTCGCCTGAAAGGGCTTGAGGCAAGGATTGAGAAGATAGAGCGAGGTGAGGTTGGAGACCTACCAACGCTCCGCACTGATGTGGCTACACTGAAGACTGAGCTCCACAAGCTGCAGAATTTGGAGTTTGAGATATCCTCCTTCCTGCCCAAGGAAGGAGAGCAAGGAGTGGGCCCGTTTGAGACTGGTCTAGGTCTTGATTTTTCTACCCTGATGACAGCCCCGACATCCCAGACTGTAGGAGCTTCCCAGCCTCCACCTCCCCCTGTGCCAGTTGACATCCCTTCGGGGGATGATTCCGGACATTCTGTAGAGTCCGAGGGTGGGGAGACAGACGAGGCGGAGACGGATGAGGAGTCATGGTCCGATGATGATGAGGTCCCTTAGGAGAAGGGCAAGCAGGTTGCCGTCACCACAGCTACAGAGGAAGAAGAGGAAGCTCTTGTGCAGTTGGCGATAGATCGTTCACTGGATGACAAAGCTATTCAGGCCACATCATCAGACATTCCTGCATCAGCAGGCGAGGCCAGCAGCTCCCAGGTCCCACATTCAATTCCCAGACACTTGGAGACCCCTCCACCACGAGCAGCAGTCACCCTTCCAGCTGAGTCTTCAGCAGCTCTACTACCTCTCGTGGCCGTCATCCCTCAGGCTGAGACCTCAGCAGCCCCAGCTCCAGCAACAGTAGATGACGCCGCTAGCATTCAGTAGGCTTCCAACTCCCATAGCGCTTAGTGCGCCTCAAGGAGCCCTTAAACTCTATGTTACCTTCTTATGCATTGGGGACAATGCATGCTTTTAAGTTGGGGGTGGGATAGCCTTGTACAAACTTTTTTTGTGGAAATCCTTAAACTATTGTACTTATTTTTTGTGTTATATGTGATCTTCAAAGTCATCGGTAAACTCTTGTATATACTTGTGTTGTTTATCGTTAACTTGTGTTGCTTGTGTTGTCCTCGTACATAAGCTATCTGTGTGTGTAGACTAAAAAAAATAGATAGTTGTATGTATGTTCATCGGTAGTAATTAACAATGAATTCCCCTTGGTTTTTCTTCGCCAGGTTCTTTTCCAAGGGTGTAATAGTAGAACCATGACAGTAGGATGAAACGTATTGACCGGTTTGGTGTAGGTTTATAGTCTCAAGCATGTGTGTCTGTAAATAACCTATACCCTTCCGTTTAAAAACACAAAAAACAAAAGGTATCTTGTGTTGTAAAGGAAATCAACTGTGTGAACTTGAGGCTCGCTTCTTGACTCTATGCTTACTTGGAATTATACATGTAAAATATGATGAAAACTTCGAGTTGCCAAGTGTTGACTCGAGAGCTAAAACTATGTTGAGTCAAACAGTCGTGTGTCGTGTGTGTTAGGTTTTGTACAAATAATTCTTGTGTTTACTTCTGTCATCTAGAACTTGCCCGGTTGGTTTTTCGATGCTAATGATAAGTACATTTAGTCGGAGAAATGACCTTAGGCAGTCTTTGTGATATCGGAGAACCCAGTGAGCCTTTCAAGCCACCCAATGTATTCATGTTATCACTAGTTACCCCATTTGAGCTTTTAACCTTTTTGTTGGACACGTCATTACAAACCTTTCCCTTTTTTTGTGTAAAATAATTCCCTCTTTTGAACCCGTCCCTCCTTGAACATTGAGAATGAGGCTAAAAGCCTAAGTTGGGGGTGGGGTGTCAAGTTGGAAGTTGATAAGGTTGTACATTGAGCGTAGGAACCTGTACCTCAGAATATTCACATGAAATTATTCAAGCTCCAAAAGAAAAAAAGGAAAAGAAAAGAAGAAAAAACTAGAGAGGTATTTAAGGTGGTTCAAAGTTGGTAACTAGGATCCAATAAGGGCTATGCGGTTTGAAAAGAGACAAAGGGCATTGAAAGAGAAAAATGTAAGTAGTGTTCAAGGAGGGTGTAGTCACTTGTACCCAAATGATTATCCAACCTTTCCCTAAGACTACATTACAAGCTTAAAAAGTCCTTATGGGATCTCTGACTGAATGTGCTTAAATAGGAAACGAATCAAAATAAGGGCAAGTCTATGGTATGATGTGTTGTAACACTTGAAACTCTTTGTGAGAGTGAGTGTCTTTGTAAATATG